>JAJQKJ010001566.1:0-7500 GCA_029574335.1 Rana kukunoris | reverse complement strand
GAATCTTTTCAAGAAGTGGGTCCTTTGTCTTTCAGTGTATGTTGTAGTGGTGGCAACAATGGAAATGTAAAGCAGATTGGCATAATTTTGCCACTGCAGTCCACATGTCCTTTAAGGAAGCCAGCATGACATTCGACAACGTGGGAACTTTTCTGCCTTTCCTTCTCCCTCTCTAGAAGGTGTCTTCTCCGTTAGAGTCTTCAGGAAACTCTACAAAACACAAGGAGATCGAGGTACAGATTGTGGAAGTCCCAGAAGCCACTTTAATTGGTCTATTCAAGTGGTGGAATGGGAACAGTTTGTCAATGGATTACTCAGACTTTTAAGGTCAATAGATATCTGACTCCAAAAATAAAAGATGCACCCATACAAGGGCTATATCAGGGCATGTGTGTGGCTTTTTTTTATGTGCTTCTCTTGTCCTCTGTGCATTATCACAATCCAGTGCCCATCAAAAAGTGTGTCTTCACTCTAAAGAGAGGGGTTCCAAGGCTGTAAGTGTTTGATCAACTGTAGCTTCAAAGGAGATTTGTGATCTTATTTAGCCCAGTTTTTTAATCGTAAAAAATGAATATGTTACAAAAAAACTGACTTCCAAGATAGGCTTCAGCTAATGCAAGAATTATATCCCTGAGGAACTTGGACCTTTCTGGATATACACTAAGCTATTTTTGGCTGGTTCCTGATAGGCCAGATGGCATTTGCTTAGTGGGTAGCCCTGCTACGTTTGACAGAAGTCAATCCTTCAATTGACATTTGTTGGCTAAACATTTGTTGGCTAAACAGTGACTACATCCATTTAGTTGGGATTTCTGACAACTGCCACCATGGACTGTCAGAATACAATAGCCCCATAGGGGGATTTGTCCATCTGCACAGTTTAGAGTGGATGGGAGGAATACGTTAGATTTCTTTCATTCAGTCCTCGGGGTGAACAAAAAAGGTGTATAGCTTTATTTGTCCTTTTTACCCATGACTAATATTTTGTTATTCTCTGACATGTTTGTCCTGTGGTTATCATAGAACAGCAGGTTGAGCCCAGTGTCCAGACTTCTGTTTGCCCTGCTGTGGACTGCATCTCTCCTAGAGAATTTCAAGATGTAGTCAAGCCAATAGCAAAATATAATCTTGTTTTTTTTTGTTTTTTTTTTATGGGCTACATTCAGGCCTCCTAGGGGCTGCAACTGCCTGGGAATCTTCCCATGAAGCCTCTAGTGGCACATATGTATAAATGCTCAAAACACCTAAACTGGTACATCTTCATTAGAAGGAATATCTTTTCATACCGTGATGCTCCCAACAGTCCTAAAGAGAAGTCCCCTCCTCTACTTGTGACTACTTTTTTTGTCAGTACGTGATCAGTCATTTGGAAGCAAGATTTAGATTGATCAATAATTGACAAATTGTAACTAAACTAATGTCCACTGTGAGAGACATAATCAAAAAAAAAATTCCAGAAATCACAATTTATGAATTTTTAACTATTTATTTGTATGATACAGCTGCAAAGAAGTATTTGAACACCTGTCTATCAGCTAGAATTCTGACCCTCAAAGACCTGTTAGTCTGCCTTTAAAATGTCCACCTCCACTCCATTTATTATCCTAAATTAGATGCACCTGTTTGAGGTCATTAGCTGCATAAAGACACCTGTCCACCACAATACAATCAGTAAGAATCCAACTACTAACATGGCCAAGACCAAAGAGCTGTCCAAAGACACTAGAGACAAAATTGTACACCTCCACAAGGCTGGAAAGGGCTACGGGGAAATTGCCAAGCAGCTTGAATGAAAGTGGTGACAAAAAGGTCACTGTTGGAGCAATCATTAGAAAATGGAGAAGCTAAACATGACTGTCAATCTCCCTCGGACTGGGGCGCTGCAGGCAAAATCTCACCTCGTGGGGGTCTCAATGATCCTAAGAAAGGTGAGAAATCAGCCCAGGACTACACGGGAGGGAGCTGGTCAATGACCTGAAAAGAGCTGGGACCACGTTTCCAAGGTTACTGTTGGTAATACACTAAGACGTCATGGTTTGAAATCATGCATGGCACGGAAGGTTCCCCTGCTTAAACCAGCACATGTCAAGGCCCGTCTTAAGGTTTGCCCAATGACCATTTGGATGATCCAGAGGAGTCATGGGAGAAAGTCATGTGGTCAGATGAAGACCAAAATATAACTTTTTGGTCATGAAGAATGATGAGTACCATCCAAGAACACCATCCCTACTGTGAAGCATGGGGGGTGGTCTAGCATCATGATTTGGGGGTGGTTTTTCTGCACATGGGACAGGGCGACTGCACTGTATTAAGGAGAGGATGGCCGGGGCCATGTATTGCGAGATTTTGGGCAACAACCTCCTTCCCTCAGTTAGAGCTTTGAAGATGGGTCGAGGCTGGGTCTTCCAACATGACAATGACCCGAAGCACACACAGCCAGGATAACCAAGGAGTGGCTCTGTAAGAAGCATATCAAGGTTCTGGCGTGGCCTAGCCAGTCTCCAGACCTTAACCAATAGAGAATCTTTGGAGGGAGCTCAAACTCCGTGTTTTCTTAGCGACAGCCCAGAAACCTGACTGATCTAGAGAAGATCTGTGTGGAGGAGTGGGCAAAATCCCTCCTCCAGTGTGTGCAAACCTGGTGTAAAAACTACAAGAAACGTTTGACCTCTGTAATTGCAAACAAAGGCTACTGTACCAAATATTAACATTGATTTTCTCAGGTGTTCAAATACTTCTTTGCAGCTGTATCATACAAATAAATAGTTAAAAAAATCATACATTGTGATTTCTGGATTTTTTTTTTTGATTATGTCTCTCACAGTGGACATGCACCTACGATGACAATTTCAGACCCCTCCATGATTTCCAAGTGGGCGAACTTGCAAAATAGCAGGGTGTTCAAATACTTATTTTCCGCACTGTATATGCCTCAACTAGCAGTCACTTGTAACAAATGTATGTCAGGTTAATGCCTACTACTTGACATTGTGTCCCTAAATGTGTAATGTATAGATTTGGTTCCTTAAGAGGAAAGAGGGTACTGAGCTGCAATTTACCCACTAACCAGAGGGAAACTGGCTGCAAGACTGTGCGTTACTTACTGTGTTTCTCGGTTTAATTAACAGATTACTTTTGTGCTTGCTAAAAGTGTCTTGTCTGTTGTTCCAAATTCTATGATTTTATTTATTTATTTAATTTTAGATTGTTTCCAGTTTCAAGACTACAACCTCTCGGGCAATCTGCCAGTTGGTGAAGGAGTATGTTGGACATAGAGATGGGCTTTGGGATGTCGGTGTTACACGAACACAGCCGGTGGTTCTAGGCACAGCTTCTGCTGGTAGCGTAAATAACATTAATAATGCATTTGCATAATATGTAGCATGCCAACAACACACTATCCTGTATCTACAAGCTGAATGCACAGATAAGCATTTTTTTTTTACAGCTTCATGATGGGAGATTCTTTTCCTTTTTTCAGCAAAATTTAATTTTTTCGTCTGACAATGCAATCTAAAGCAACATGTTTGCATTGAAGCCCCCTTCTCAGGAGCTCATAGGTCTTTCCAGTAATCGTGACTTGCTGCTTTGATCACATCTAACTGTGTGCATGCTTGATTACCGTTTGGTATTGTTACATTTTGATGTGTACAAGGTCCTCGGCTCTGCATAAGCTCGGAATAGAACATTATGAAACTTACAATGGTCCCCTTTCCCTTTTTCCTGGTGCTGAATGGCATGGCAGGGAAAGCAAATACAAATATAAACTGCTGGGAAGAAAATGAAAGTGTGAACTTGTGTTGTTGCCCATGTAGTACACTGCAGCTAAAGTTTTGAGATGCAAAACACAGAAACCTGCAAATATTTAAGACATTGTTTAATGGTACCATTTCACCCTGTGCTTTTTTGTTGGGAATCTGTTGATCCTGCACTATGTCTGCTTGTGAACATACACTACTGTACAGGAATCTTGCTGCCTCTCGAAAAAAGCGCCATTTAAAGAAATGATGGAGCTAAGATGATTTTTTTTCTTAAATCCTTTATTTTTTTGTTAAATATTTTTTTTAAGCATTATGTAGGTACAGTACATCAGGTGAATAGGGGTACAGATCCTTTAGATACATATCAATTCTTAAGTGAAATGGTTTCCTACAAAGAATGTTGATACATGTGTCATACCTGGAACAGCAAGTATGGATTCCTTATACCGGTAGGTCACATAAGGCATATTTTGGTCTCAGAACTCTGCCTAGGTAATCCTCTTAAGAGCTGAACTGGCTCTTGGGAACAATCGCACAAGTATTAAAATGTCTTGATGGTTGGATGTCAGTCTGGAGAAATGTGCATTCCCATGCAAACTACCCTAGGTAAACCCCACACAAAGAACTGGAGTCTAATATTTAAGAAGAGGAGGGCCAGGGACATTACGACTGGGGAGGAAAAGGCTAGATAATGCTGTACATCCTCCATCCAAATGATGAGGCAGGCTCTATCTGACATGCTACAAATTCTAATGAGAAGATCAGTGTGTCAGGGAGCTGTGGTGGCTCAACGTGATTGGCACTGCGCTGACAAGCCATTCACCTCTGCAGCCAAGGGTTCGGATCCCGGTCTCGGCTACATGTGAATTGAGTTTGGTGGTCTCAGCCCGGCTCCCGGTGGGTGTGCTATGCAAGGTACGCCTGTGCTTAGTACGCCCACCCCCCCCCCACAAAAACCACCACACTTGCACGCACACAAAAAATTGGTTTAACACGCACGCACTTGGGCCATGCAGTCTCCTAAAGAGAGGCGAAGGACCTACGGGGCTGGCTTGGTGGGTCGGGCCCCCTCACTCCCTCATAGGGGGAGTCCCTCTGCCCCGATGGGGTCCTGTTGGGCCCCAGTTGGGGCTCCAAGTGGAGCAGGTAGGGCGGGGTGAGTGGGAGGCCCCCCCTCACACCCGCCATTGCCACCAGGGGCATGGAGAAGGATGGCGATTGCCTCCGGGGGGAGGGTCTGCCTACTCCCAACTCCTGCAGTCCGGCTCCTCTCTCTCGAGTTCACGCACAAAATACACTTTAAAAAAAAAAAAAAAGATCAGTGTGCAGTTAAAGGGGAGTTCCACCCACAATTTCACTTTTTAAATATAAATACCCCTGTAATACACAAGCTTAATGTATTCTTGTAAAGTTGGTGTGTAAACTAAGGTCCGTTTGGTTAGGTTGTTACAGCATTTGGATAGTTTATAATCTAGAAATAGACCGTGGCCATCTTAAGTGTGGGCATCATGAAGCCAGACTGTATGACTTCCTGCATTTCAGCTTTGCATATCTCGCACATGCTCAGTGCTGCACAAGCAATGTAATAGGTTTCAGTCAGGTTTGCAAGGACTACTGGGATACATGATGCCTATCCCAGACACCCTTGTGAATAGCCATGTGACTTAATAGCCTAGGCTAATAAGGAGGAGGAAGTAATGAAGGACTACAAAATAAAGGTATTTACAAGCAACAAAATAAATAAAAATTGTCCATTCTGAACACTAAGATTAGGGCATGCAGCACAGACAAACATAAAAAATGGGTGGAACTCCACTTTAAATCTGAGTAGTCAATATATGCAATATTGCTACAAGAGGTGAGATTATACAGCTGTGCAAACCTGAAAGTTAAGTTAAAGTTCAATTTTAGGAATATGAAGATTAAAGGTTCAGTCTGGGCACAGATGAACTTTAAAATAATATATGAAATATTTCTATTTCTAAATAATTTATTTCCTCACTAATTTTCACAAAGTGAATTTTTCCAAAATCAAATGACCGGATATTTCTTCAGCTATTTATGCCATCTGCTGGTTTATAGTAAAGATGCAGCCTAATATTAAAGACATTTATTCTAAGCTGCATACACCTACTTCGGTTTTGTTAGGTTGGCTTAGTTGAGGGATTTTGTGTTCCACTCTACTATAATCTGTCTGGGTATACGGTCTTATTTTGTAGCTCCAAAGAGAAACTAATACAAAATCAATAGTTGAGACCGGTGTTTAGACATGGCTGTCTAAACTCTACTTTGTCATGACACTTCGTCCCTCTGTTATTGACAAAAGACAGAGAGGCAGACAGCTACACAGATTCCCAGCACCATGTTGCCATTTGTTATCTTAAATCGATTATTTTTTTGGATATTTTTGCCATCTGAGTCTCATTAGGGAGATGCATCTCCACTTCCTTTCCTATAGACTTAGTCTTAGTGAGATATCATTCCAATGTGATGGAAATCCTCTCTTAGACATTTAAACAGGAACAAGTGGCTGTTGGAAGATTTCAACTCTATTCCTGTTCTGGTGGAAACTCAAACTTAGATTTACTTTATTTTCCAGTGACACTGGTTTTCAGGGCATTCAGAGGGTAACTCTCCCTAATGGTGGCACATACAGCAAAGGAAAACCTGAAAGTAGTTCAGATCCTTCACAGCTCTGTTCCAGTCTAAAGAAGAGGCTTTTAGGTATAGCTTAACCACCTGCTACCAGCTATTGCATATAAACAGATGGTGTCTTTCTAAAGTCGAGAGAGCTTGTGTGTGTGTATGTGTGTGTGTGTGTGTGTGTGTGTATATATATATATATAGCCATCCACTCCCACAATGTGCTCTGTGATCTCGGTGTTCTTCGGTCACAGTGGATCGTAGACCAATGAAATTAGCCATGTACAATGTAATCTCTGTGATCAATCAAAGGCAATATGCTGCAGCCTTTGATTTCCTCTCACAGCGATTGACTGTAAGAGGAAACACAGTGTTTACAACAGTGCTCGGCACCGTAGTAAATGTTTAGAGTGTAAATTAAACAAAAGCCAAGCCGAGCAGTGTAAGGTCACTGTTGACATTGTGTTGCTGTGGCTAGTGTGATCGGTGGAAATTAAAATCTTCAAAATACTTACAATGCCTTCTAAAAAATACTTTTGGGCGTTTAAATTTCAAAATGTGGTAATTTCTTGAGTGTTTCTACTGTCTTGGCATTCCAGGGCTTCCAAAATTAGAAAGGTAGTCAGGAAATTAGATGTGTAATTTATGCCCCATGCAAGCTGGAAGGTGCTCCTTGTATTTTGAGTCCCGTTATGCAGCTAGGCTCTAAAAAAAAAAGTCTCCTCTGTGGTGTACTCGGGAGGAATAGCAGAATGTGTTTTGAGATGTAATTCCAATTATGCCCATGCTGTGTGTGGGACATTCTTTATTAACTTTTTGTAAAAAGTAATACATTTTAAATTCTCTTAAGTTTTTGAAAAATTGTGGTAAAAAATTTGATCTTCTAGACTCAAATGTGATAGTCAGAAATCAGATGTATTATTTATGCCCCTTGAAAGTCTGAAGGTGCTCCTTAGATCTTGTGCCTCTCTATGTATCTAGGCAGTGGAAGTCTCGCACACGTAGTATCCTTTACCTTGGAGGAGTTGAATGTGTGTATTCAGGTGTAGTGTAAGTATGCCTAGATGTATGTTAGAAAACAACTCTCCATGACTCT
>JAJQKJ010000541.1:0-105129 GCA_029574335.1 Rana kukunoris | reverse complement strand
GGACCCAGCTCTTATAGGCCTATCTCATTGCTGCAGAGCGATGTGAAGATCCTGGCAAAGGTCCTTGCGCTTCGGTTTAATGGGATTGTGTCCTCAATTGTTCACCAAATCAGGCTGGCTTTATGCCGCAAAAGTCCACGACCACTAATCTACGCAGGTTGTGTTTTAAACATGCAGGTTCGGGCAGATAACGGGGGTCGCAGGGCTCTGCTGTCGCTGGATGCCAATAAGGCATTTGACAGCGTCAGTTGGAGGTACCTGTGGGCAGTGCTGGGCAGGTTTGGCTTTGGGAACGCTTTTTGGCATGGACTAAGCTACTGTATGCATCACCTCAGGCGACCATAAGGATGGGGATAAAATGTCACCTGCCTTTGCTCTGGGTAGGGGAATGCGGCAGGGTTGCCCGCTGTCTCCCCTGCTCTTTGCGATTGCTTTAGAGCCGCTAGCGGCTTTGATTCGGTCGAGTGCCCTGATTGATGGGTTTCGGTATGATGGACTTCATGAGAAGATCATGCTATATGCTGATGACATGCTCCTCTTTTTGGGGGGACCCGACCTTGTCACTGCCGGGGGTTATGTCGGTCATAACGCAGTTTGGTCACTTCTCCGGCCTGACCATCAATTGGTCCAAATCTGCTCCGATGATGCTAGATGAGGACCGGGAGGTGGTCCTCCCGGCCTCTTGTCCCACCCCTGTGGTGGATAGCTTCAAATACCTTGGCGTACAAATATCACCCAAACTCTCAGAATATTGTTCGCTTAATGTGTATCCCCTGCTGTCAAGCTTTAGGGATAAGATCAACACCTGGAATAACCTTAAAATGTCTCTGGCCGGTAAAGCTAACCTAATTGAAATGATCTTAATGCCCCAGCTACTGTATTTCCTACACAATTCCCCAGTGGTTATACACTTGAAAGTTTTCAGAGTGGTGAACACCCTTTTCTGGAGATAACTGTGGAATGGTAAGGCCCCTAGGATCAGGCTCGAGCAGCTTCAGCGTGCTAAGGATGGTGAAGGGTTGGCCCCAACCCTTGGCTGTACTACATCGCTGCCCAGCTGCAACATTTGGTGGGCTCTATGGCTCGGGATCCGGTGGGCTCATCGGCACGGCTAATGCTGGTTGCTTCCGGGGCTGAGGCCACCCCCCTGGGGCTGGAGGCACAAATGTTTCTTAAGTAAGTCTAAAAAAGCAGAACCCGAAGATGGCGTTAACCCAAAAAATATGGAACAAGGCTAGGCAGCTTCAGGGGGTTCAGGGGTTCACAGATTTTAGCCCAATATGGGACAACTACTCATACACCGAGTTGGCTAAATTGCAACATGGGCCCCGCTGGAAGGCCCATGGGGTGACAATGCTTTCTCATATATTCCACAATGGCAGGCTGTTATCATGTTATCTGAACTGCAGGCTCGCTTTGACCTGCCGACCAATATGTGGTTTCAGTATCTTCAGCTTGGGCATGCTGTTGCGGCACAGGGAGATGCAGGAGGATGGGCACTGTCACCCACTCTGGTATCCCACGTGCTGCAATCTGCCTCTGAGACCAAAGGGATTACATCTCAATGCTACCAGATTTTACTGTCCGAACACTTGAGGGCATACCCATGTAAGGCATTTTCTGCTTGGGAACGGGACCTCGGACAGCTCACAGGAGACCAGTGGGAGGAGGCTCTTCAGTCTCTAACCACTTGCTCTCTAAATGTGGCACAAAAAGTTTCATAATTGTATATACTATTGAGAGTACATTACACTCCGGTGAGGTTGCATAGGATGAGTAGACTGGCGGACCCGTTGTGCTGCCGTTGTCAGCAGCACGATGGGGACCTAATACATCTTCTGTGGCGTTGCCCGAAGCTGCACAGGTACTGGAATGGAATGGTGAGAACTATTAACTCGGTATTCCAGACTGAGATCCCTGTTGATCCTATGTGCTGTCTATTGGGCGTACTGGAGGATGTGATCCCTGAGGAAATGACTAGGGTGGCAGTCTCTAGAGCGCTGTTCCAAGCTAGGAAACTACTTTTAATGGGATGGAAGTCTGCCTCTCTGCCCGCCCTTTCCTCCTGGATTACGCATGTGGGAAACACTTTAGTTATGGAAAAATATATCTACCAACATAAGGGGTGTCCGGTCAGGTTTGAGCGGATATGGTCACCGTGGTTGGATACGCCAGGTTTGAGCCCCAGGGAACTTGTTATGACTAGACTATTACAATGCTTATAAATGGGTATAATACTGTTGATGTGTTGAATTGTGAACGACATTGATTTGCACCATGGTGGGGTGGTAGTATATCTGGTGGAATGGAGAGGAGGATGGATACGGGTGGAGTGGGGGGTAACTCTTTATACATTTCTGCAGTACACTTCACTGTGTTTAGTATCTGTATGTGCACATTGGAAACTTGTAGCTGTTTATTCATCTTTTTTCAATAAACACCTTTCTGATAAAAAAAAAAAGACATAAGAGGGTCCAGGGATGTCCCGGGTGAGTCTGTCAGTTTCCCCAGTGTCCCCCCTAGAGCAGAGTGTATACCGGAGACCAGCTGTGCCTTTGGTCCCCCAGTGTCCGTCCTTCTAGAGCAGAGTGTATACCGGAGACCAGCTGTGCCTTTGGTCCCCCAGTGTCCGTCCTTCTAGAGCAGAGTGTATACCGGAGACCAGATGTGCCTTTGGTTCCCCCAGTGTCCGTCCCCGTAGAGCAGAGTGTATACCGGAGACCAGATGTGCCTTTGGTCCCCCAGTGTCCGTCCTTCTAGAGCAGAGTGTATACCGGAGACCAGATGTGCCTTTGGTTCCCCCAGTGTCCGTCCCCGTAGAGCAGAGTGTATACCGGAGACCAGATGTGCCTTTGGTCCCCCAGTGTCCGTCCTTCTAGAGCAGAGTGTATACCGGAGACCAGATGTGCCTTTGGTTCCCCCAGTGTCCGTCCCCGTAGAGCAGAGTGTATACCGGAGACCAGATGTGCCTTTGGTTCCCCCAGTGTCCGTCCTTCTAGAGCAGAGTGTATACCGGAGACCAGATGTGCCTTTGGTTCCCCCAGTGTCCGTCCCCCTAGAGCAGAGTGTATACCGGAGACCAGATGTGCCTTTGGTCCCCCAGTGTCCGTCCTTCTAGAGCAGAGTGTATACCGGAGACCAGATGTGCCTTTGGTTCCCCCAGTGTCCGTCCCCCTAGAGCAGAGTGTATACCGGAGACCAGATGTGCCTTTGGTTCCCCCAGTGTCCCCCCTAGAGCAGAGTGTATACCGGAGACCAGATGTGCCTTTGGTTCCCCCAGTGTCCGTCCCCGTAGAGCAGAGTGTATACCGGAGACCAGATGTTGGGTCCTCCAAAGTACAAAGGTCCAAGATCACATTATAGACTGGTTACGCCCATGAGATGCCTCCACCTCCTTGTCCTGCTATGTGAGGTGAGATTAATGAAGGCTGATTGGATACATATTCATCATACAATAATATAATAAACAGATTAATAATGTCTTTACCTGAAATCTTAATTAACTTTTTATCATGTTGAATTAATTGGGGAATGAGCCTGATTATATCTATAAGAACAAAATAGAAATCCATCATTGAATGAGAAAATTATTTCTTCGGATACAATATATCACAAGGACAGGAAATAAGCAGAATATCTTCATTGTGTCTGGAACCAAACTACAGTCATCTCACATTGTATCATAGGTGTGCGCACAGGGTGTGCCGGATGTGTCTGGGCACACCATAATTACCCTGTGCAATGCAGATTCCCCCATTTGAACCCCTGTGGCAGCTGAGGCTACAGAGAAAGGGACTGGGGAATCTCTGTCCTCAGTTCCTTTCTCTGCTATTTAGCTAAAGCCCCTCAATGGGGCTCCTAACAAATTGTAAAAAAATAAATAATAAGCCAAAATAATATAAAAAATAATAATAATAAAAATTGTAAAAAATAATAAAATAAAATAATAATAAAAAACTACTGACACCATCCACTGTCCTACTGACACCATCCACTGCTCTACTGACACCATCCACTGTCCTACTGGCACCGTCCTCTGCTCTACTGACACCATCCACTGCCCTACTGACACTGTCCACTGCCCTACTGACACTGTCCACTGCCCTACTGACACCGTCCACTGCTCTACTGACACCATCCTCTGCCCTACTGACAACATCCACTGCCCTACTGACACTGTCCACTGCCCTACTGACACCGTCCACTGCTCTACTGACACCATCCACTGTCCTACTGACACCATCCACTGCTCTACTGACACCATCCACTGCCCTACTGACACCATCCACTGCCCTACTGACACCATCCACTGTCCTACTGACACCATCCACTGCTCTACTGACACCATCCACTGCCCTACTGACACCGTCCACTGCTCTACTGACACCATCCACTGCCCTACTGACACTGTCCACTGCCCTACTGACACTGTCCACTGTCCTACTGACACCATCCACTGCCCTACTGACACCGTCCACTGCTCTACTGACACCATCCACTGCTCTACTGACACCATCCACTGCCCTACTGACACCGTCCACTGCTCTACTGACACCGTCCACTGCCCTACTGACACTGTCCACTGCTCTACTGACACCATCCACTGCTCTACTGACACTGTCCACTGCTCTACTAACAGCATCCACTGCTCTACTGACACCATCCACTGCCCTACTGACACCATCCACTGCTCTACTGACACCATCCACTGCCCTACTGACACCGTCCACTGCCCTACTGACACCGTCCACTGCTCTACTGACACCGTCCACTGCTCTACTGACACCATCCACTGCTCTACTGACACCGTCCTCTGCTCTACTGACACCGTCCACTGCTCTACTGACACCGTCCTCTGCTCTACTGACACCATCCACTGCCCTACTGACACCGTCCACTGCTCTACTGACACCATCCACTGCCCTACTGACACCGTCCACTGCTCTACTGACACCATCCACTGCCCTACTGACACCGTCTACTGCTCTACTGACACCATCCACTGCCCTACTGAGACTGTCCACTGTCCTACTGACACCGTCCACTGCCCTACTGACACCGTCCACTGCTCTACTGACTACTGACACCATCCACTGCTCTACTGACACCATCCACTGCCCTACTGACACCGTCCACTGTTCTACTGACACAGTCCACTGCTTTACTGACACCGTCCACTGCTCTATTCTGATTCCCACCAGTGTCCAGAGATATCTGTGACTGAATCACACACCACATATTTCATCATTCTGCTCTGTGCTATGAGCCTATATGACCCTCTTCACTACTCTGAGGTCCAAATACAATGTAAGAGAACTGTGACCCTATGTTTAAGGCGCGCTATGGTGCATGCGCGCGCACACGGGCACCTAGAGATGTTTGGTGTGCCAATGCGCATGCACGCGCAGGTACGCGCCCCTAGCACCAGTTGGCGCTTGCCTACTTCCCGTTGCTGAACCCGGCTTGCCCTGACCCTGATCCTGAACTCTGTTATTGTCTGACTACCGGTTTTTGATCTTGGCTTCCACTTGATGCTTCTACTGCCTGCTGCTTGGCACCTCGCTGCCCGCCTTTTACCTGACCCGGCTTCTGTATGACACGCTTCGGCTGTCTGAACCTTCACCTGCAAGCACTCTTGATGGGCATCATGATTGAGGTGGAGCAACAGTGCTGGATGACGTGATGGATGACGTGATGGATGACGTGATGGATGACGTGATGGATGACGTGATGGATGACGTGATGGATGACGTGATGGATTTTTTTTAAGATGAAAGAACTTGTCAAAAACTGTGACTTTGTTTTTATTAATAAGTAACTTTATTGCTCAGATTAAGGATCTGGGATGGATTTACTGGTGGACCTCGTTATTTTTTTTTGTTGTTTTCTTTTTGCGTGGGGCACTAGGGTTAGCATTGGGGTTAGGTTTAGGGTTTAGGGTTGGGGTTAGGTTTAGGGTTAGGGTTAGTGGGGCACTCCCTTTTTTGTATCAATAGTTTTATTAGTATTTTCAAATAATGAGAATAATAGGATTTTTTATAACAGCTTACCTGTAAAATCCTTTTCTTGAGTACATCACGGGACACAGAGAAGCATAGTAATTACTATGTGGAGCCTACCTTCAGGTGATGGAAACCGGCACGCCCTTAAGGCAGGAAGTTCCCTCCCCTATATAACTCCTCCCATACCGGGAGTACCTCAGTTTTGTAGCAAGCAATAAGTGTCCCAATTTCCCCATAAGAGGGGCGGAGCTCTGTGTCCCGTGATGTACTCCAAGAAAAGGATTTTACAGGTAATCCTATTTTCTTTATCGTACATCACGGGACACAGAGAAGCATAGTAATTACTATGTGGGACGTCCCAAAGCAATGCTAATGAGGGGAGGGAGACCCCAAAAAAATTAAGCCGAGCACCATCAGACATGAGGAATCAAACTGCAGCCTGCAGCACACTGCGCCCAAAGGCGCTTTCCTCATTTTTCCATATGTCCAATTGGTAACATTTTGTGAAAGTATGGACAGACGACCACGTCGCGGCCTTGCAGACCTGAGCCATGGAGGCTTGATGATGCACTGCTCAGGAAGTACCCACCGCTCTAGTGGAATGTGCTTTAACCTTAAACGGGGGAACTGTCATGGACCGTGAAATATTAAAGTGTTTTTATGTGAAATCCATATTCATGTATTGCAGAAGATGAGATATTGTGGAGTACATATTTCAAGAGATACTGGAAGTGGCTTGTGAAAGACATTCATTGCCCAGTGTGTAGAGGTGTGAAGTCAGTCGGCTCTTTGACCTTTCTATTGTGTGATAACACTGTTTTGAGCCTTTTGATTATCAGGAGTATTGGATTAGCATGTCATTATCTAAAAAAGTGTGATCTCTCAGATGTAGTAATGACCTCCTCTCTATGCAGAGACAAGCCGGCTAGATAACAGATTCTGTTGTTAACTTCACTGATGTCATTGTCTACAGGAATGTCATTCTCTCTGAGGTAGTAAAGTCATGCTGAAGGCATCGGTGCCGAGATGTCTCTGTATGGAAACCCCAGTGTGTGAAAAAGGGGGTGGAGATTTCATTGTTCTTTGATGGATGAAAGCTGTAACCTGTATAAAACTAGCAGAGTGTTTCAATAAAGTTGAGTTCTGGTTGAGCACATATACAACTCATTTGGTGTGTGTTCTTCATGGATCCAATCGGCACATAGCTGTAGGTTGGATCCCGGAATCTTGGATGACTGGACCATCAGATGTTGCAAGCTGCAAGCTGATCGAATAGAAGCAGAGGAGTGTCAGGAGAGCAGGATCTGGGCGAGAAAGGGTCTCGTCACATTGGTGGCAGCAGTGGGATTTGCTCTCCAGTTACTGGGACAACTCCAAACCACCACCATGAATGACCAGCTATGCAGCCTGCAGGAGAACCATGCTAAAAGACTTGCTTGAACAAGGACAAGGCCACCCTGATCATTGCGCTAGCCGAGATGGATCAGAGGGATGGTGATGCAGGACCCTGGTCAGTTGAAGACTTGTTCCAGCAGCGAGTTCAACAGCGGTTGACATTATATGGTGCTAACCCATCAGAGAACGCCAGACAGGAGGCCATTAGAGACATCCAGCTGCAGGATGAGCGCCAAGAGAGAGAACGAAAGCGCCAAGAGAGAGAACGAGAGCGCCAAGAGAGAGAACGAGAGCGACAAGAGAGAGAACGAGAGCGGCAACGTGAGCTGGAATTTGCCTACAAACAGCTGCTAGACTCCGCTCAGCAGCAGGGTGAGGTTCCCTTTGCCTGGGACTATGAAGAAATAGCAGCTGACAACACTGAAATTCTTGCTGAAATCCTGGCTGAAGAATCGGCAATGTGGCAGAGTAACAGCAGGCTTTGCCAACCTGCCCATGCAGCTATGGACCCGGAGGTCTTATGGCAGATGCAGCAAGTGCTGACTGACCTTGATGATCCTGTTTCTGCATGGGATGATCTTGAATGGAGGAATGTGCCTGTCCAGCAGTATGCCAGTGAATTGGCAGTGGAAAATCCGGAGATTGCCATTCCCAAAGCTGAAGTGCTGACCGCAGGGCTGAGCTCTGCTAACCTCTGCTCAGGATCTTTAGCATCTTCTGGGTTCCATGGACAGGAGATGGTGAACCCCTATCCCCAGACACCAGTTGCAGAGACAGGGGATTTAATAGATTTTTCTGCTGAGGAAGAACAACCTGATGGGCCTCCAGCAGAAGAGCTGGTATCAGGGCCAAACTTCACTGTGCTCTGCTCAGCACCAAGAGCAGTATTTGTGGAGTTACAAGGAACTTCCCCAGCTGAAGCGCTGGTCACCGAACAGAGGGATGAAGACCTCTGCCCCACCCCTGTGGCAGTTCCAGAAGCTCAGGGTGAGAAGGTGGCGATCACGCCCCAGCCGCAGATTACAGAAGGTATGGACTGTTCAGAGGATGCTACTGGCGGCTGCACCCCACTACAGCTTGAGCGGATATCGGTGGATGGGACTGTGGTCTCCACTCACAGCAACCCAACAGAAGAGGGGGTACCTGTGGTAGTGGATGGAACTTCGATCTTCACTGACACAACCTCAGAAAATGGTGCTGCACTGAGACAGGAGGATGTCGGCTTTGCTTTGCAAGCACCAGGGGATTTTCACCCTAGCACCAGTGGATGGGACTTCAGTCTCCACTGGTATACCCCATAAATGGTGGCCAGTTGGCCCAGATCCCCAACAGCATGATGGACTGAGCCCAGCCACCCTGTCGTCTCTCCAGCAGGTGAAAGGACTCCAGGGAGAAGGGCCAGTCCAGGCCTCTCCCCAGCGGCAGATGTGTTCCCTGAGAGAGGCAGAGGATGGCGGGGTGAGTAATGCTCTGTTTGGAACAAGTTATTTGGGGTACTGTGTGGGCACCAGAATTGGGGCCTTTCCCAATGTTAGTCTCCTGCCAAAAGGGGAGATGTGTGACAGGCCTAGCCGGGACAGGGGCTTTTGGAGAGGACTGAATGCGAGCCTCTTGCCATCCGATTATGGGCCAGGGCCTCAAACCAGGAAGGCGGATGGGTTATCCTGGCAGACGGTCCTGGAACCTTAAGACAACTTGTCCAACATCCTCGAGTTGACCCGTGTGGGTCCCACTGCGGCTGTTGGACTATTTCCCAGGGGGTAATGTCATGGACCGTGAAATATTAAAGTGTTTTTATGTGAAATCCATATTCATGTATTGCAGAAGATGAGATATTGTGGAGTACATATTTCAAGAGATACTGGAAGTGGCTTGTGAAAGACATTCATTGCCCCAGTGTGTAGAGGTGTGAAGTCAGTCGGCTCTTTGACCTTTCTATTGTGTGATAACACTGTTTTGAGCCTTTTGATTATCAGGAGTATTGGATTAGCTTGTCATTATCTAAAAAAGGGTGATCTCTCAGATGTAGTAATGACCTCCTCTCTATGCGGAGACAAGCCGGCTAGATAACAGATTCTGTTGTTAACTTCACTGATGTCATTGTCTACAGGAATGTCATTCTCTCTGAGGTAGTAAAGTCATGCTGAAGGCATCGGTGCCGAGATGTCTCTGTATGGAAACCCCAGTGTGTGAAAAAGGGGGTGGAGATTTCATTGTTCTTTGATGGATGAAAGCTGTAACCTGTATAAAACTAGCAGAGTGTTTCAATAAAGTTGAGTTCTGGTTGAGCACATATACAACTCGTTTGGTGTGTGTTCTTCATGGATCCAATCGGCACATAGCTGTAGGTTGGATCCCGGAATCTTGGATGACTGGACCATCAGATGTTGCAAGCTGCAAGCTGATCGAATAGAAGCAGAGGAGTGTCAGGAGAGCAGGATCTGGGCGAGAAAGGGTCTCGTCACAGGAACCTTTCCCCTCAAGCCATAGGCTTGAGTAATGACCTGTCGAATCCATTTGGAGATAGTAGACTTCGACGCTGCCTGCCCACATCTGGGACCTTCTGGTAGGATAAACAACATGTCCGTTTTCCGGACCTGAGCAGTAGCCCTAAGGTAGATCTTAACTGCTCTACGTATGTCTAGCGTATGCAATGACTTCTCCCTTGCAGAACTAGGTTCTGAGAAAAAAGAAGGGAGAACTAGATCTTGATTTAAATGAAAGTTAGAAACAACCTTAAGAAGGAAAGCCGGACGAGGCCGTAGGACCACTCTGTCCTTATGGAAAATAAGGTATGGTTCCTTACATGATAAGGCCGCCAACTCCGATACCCTCCTAGCAGAGGTTATGGCTATCAAAAAAAAACACCTTCCTGCTCAGAAGGACCAATGGAATGTGAGCCAAAGGCTCAAAAGGTTGCTTCTGCAACACAGAAAGGACCAGATTCAGATCCACGGACACAAGGGGGGGGTCTTGACTGGAGGATTAACCCGGATCACACCTTGTAAAAAGGTTTTGACCAGAGAATGTGTAGCCAGTGGCCTTTGAAACAAAATCGATAAGGCCGAGATCTGGCCCTTAATGGTGCTTAAAGCCAACTTCATGTCTGCCCCCATTTGCAGAAAATCTAGAATTTTGCCAATGAGATACCTCCGGGGATGCCACCCTCTGGTTTCGCACCAGGCCACATAAGCTTTCCAAACTCTGTAGTAAATAAGCCTGGATGCTGGCTTTCTGGCATTAATTAAAGTAGACACTACTAAATTAGAGAGACCCCTCCTTTTTAGGATATGGGACTCAACAGCCAGACCGTTAAATTCAGAGACGGTAAGGAAGGGTGGAATACCGGCCCCTGAGACAGTAGGTCTGGACGAAGCGGAAGGGTCCATGGATGCCCCACGGAAATCCTTACAACTTCTGTGTACCAGGCCCTTCTGGGCCACGCCGGAGCGACCAGAATCACTGGTTTCTCTTCCGACCTTATCCTGCGAAGGAGGCGGGGTACTAATTGCAGTGGAGGAAACGCATACATTAGGGAGAATTGGTCCCACGGAAACACAAGCGCATCCGTGCCGCAAGCGAGTGGATCCCTTGTCCGGGACAGAAAGTTGTCCACCCTTGCATTGAACCTCGATGCAAAGAGATCCACATCTGGTGTTCCCCACCTCTGACAAATGCCCTGGAAGATGTCGGGGTGAAGAGTCCACTCCCCTGGAAGCAATTGTTGGCGGCTTAGGTAGTCTGCCTGACAATTGTCTATGCCCGGAATAAAAACCGCAGATATGCAGGGGACATACTTTTCCGCCCAGATCAGAATTCGATCAACCTCTCTTTGGGCTGCACGACTCATTGTGCCCCCCTGGCGATTTATGTATGCCACAGCCGTGGCATTGTCGGACTGAATCCTGACTGGGAGACCCTTCAACCTGTCCGTCCAAGCTGACAGAACTAGATGAACTGCCCGAATCTCTAGCAGATTGATAGGTAATGACCTTTCGGTGATTGACCACCTTCCCTGGAGAGACAGGCCCTCCAGGACTGCACCCCAGCCCAGAAGACTGGCATCTGTGGTCACAACCTGCCAAG
This sequence comes from Rana kukunoris, assembly GCA_029574335.1. Lineage (NCBI taxonomy): Eukaryota > Metazoa > Chordata > Amphibia > Anura > Ranidae > Rana > Rana kukunoris. Next base: position 93,646 of record JAJQKJ010000541.1, on the reverse strand, counting down.
AGATGGGAACAAAGGACTTCCCTCTTAGTAAGTTCTGGGGAACCAGCCACCAACAAAGGCTCTGCCGGACTGTCTGGGAGAGGGACAAAGGGAGGTCTAAGGCCTGAACCTTTTTGTTCCAGGCAGACAGGATGGCGTGTTAAAGTCCCCTTGAGTGGAACTGAGCGCATGGGGCGGCCTCGAAAGAGGCTACCATTTTCCCCAGTAGCCGCATACAAAGGCGAATGGAAGGCCGACGCCTTGACTTGACTAGCTGAACTAGTTCCCTTAAAGCATCGAACTTTCTCTGGGGTAGAAAGATCTTTTTCTTTTGTCTGTGTCTACGAGTAGACCCAAGTACTCGAGCCTTTGCACCGGCACTAAGGCCGACTTGTCCAGGTTGAGAACCCAACCCATGGACTCTAGGAATTCCACGGTTCTGTGTACTGCAGAGTTTAGATCAGCAACTGAACGGTCTACCAACAACAGATCGTCTAGGTAGGCTATTATAGAATTGCCTTGAGATCTTAGATTGGCTAATAGTGGGGCCAGTACCTTTGTGAATACACGAGGTGCGGTGGCCAGACCAAAAGGTAAGGCCACGAATTGAAAGTGGCGCTGATTTACCGTGAAGCGCAACAGCTTCTGATGGTTGAGGAAGATGGGAATGTGTAAGTATGCGTCCTTTATATCGATGGACGCCAGAAGCTCCCCTCCTTGTAAGGAGGCAACCACCGACCGGATCGATTCCATCCGGAAAGCCTGGACCTTTAGGAATTTGTTTAAGGCCTTGAGGTCCAGAATGGGTCTGACATCTCCGTTTGGTTTGGGGATGGTGAAAAGATTTGAATAAACCCCAAACCTTGTTCTTCCAGTGGCAGTTCCTCGATTACCCCTTGGGATAATAGATGATCCAAGGCCAATGCTAGGGACCTTTTTTTTCCCGGATCTTTCGGGACGCTTGAGGCCAAGAAGCGAGGTGGAGGAAATTCTCTCAACTCCAGCTTGTAGCCCTCGGAAACCGTAGCGAGAACCCAATTGTCTTGGATCCTCCCTTGCCAAGCCTCCGCAAACAGCTGAAGTCTTCCCCCCACCCTGCTGAGTGGGGGTGAACCTTCATAATGCCGACTTAGATGCTGGCTTGGCTGGCTTAAGGCTCCAAGGCTTTTTGGAAGCCTGAGGCTGGCCCTGCGGCTTCCCACCCGCATTAAACCGTCCGGGAGGCCGTCGGAACTGCCTGGTAGCGGAAGTACTAGGGATAGGAGAGGAAGATTTTTTAAAGGAGGGAGGACCCCTAAACCTTTTCTTTACTGGTAACTAGGGATGAGCTTCGCGTTCGATGCGAACACATGTTCGCATCGAACATCGGCCGTTCGATTGTTCGTCGTAAACAAACAAATCGGGTTATTCGCGTCAAATTCGAATGACGCGCAACGGCCCATAATTCACTGCGGCGTTGCGCGCTGATGATTGGCCAAGCATGCACTATGACCCCGCATGCTTGGCCAATCACAGCGCCCAAAAAACGAAGAGACCTAATTGGCCAAAGCCTGGGTGCTTTGGCCAATTAGGGCTCAGGGCTTTAGCACACGCCCCACACTATAAAAGGCCGCCTCCCAGGCGGCCTTGTGTAGTGTGTTCCGGCTTTCAGAGAGAGAAGTCAGACAGACAGAGAGAGAGAGAGAGATAGATAGATAGAGACACAGTGGGGTAGATTCATGTAAAATGGCGCATCGTTGCTCCGGCGTGGCGCATCTTTTTTACGCTACGCCGTACCAGCGCGGAGAGGCATTTACTGTATTCATCATTTTTTCACTCACCTGCGTAGCGTTTTTTCGACGGCGTAAGGCGGCGGAACTGGAAGTGGGCGTCACCACATGCAAATGAAGGTCTGACGGTGGCGCTGAGAGATCCGTACGGTGTACCTTAAACGGCGCATGCACACTGATGGCACCTGGCTGTCTGGCTCCTGTGCGCATGCGCAGTACGGCGCTGATGTCACCACCAAGATCCGCCGCACCACTTCCTACTCGTGCATAAATACGCACACAGAAGCGCCACTCCCTTGCAAAACGTGACCAGCATTTTTTTGGAATTGCCAGGGCTTTTGCATTTAGGATGGCTGCACCAGACACTGCGCGGTGACCGCAGAATGTTTAACTTCAGCCCTCAGGAGAAGGCTGTGATAACCGATGCGCTCTCCCAACATGGGTCCCGCCCGCCTCTATGGGCCACAGAGTGCCAACACTGGCAAATCGGAGAAGACACGCATTTATGCCGAAATCACCAGGCAGGTAAATGTTGTCGTTGTGGCGGAGAGGGAGCCCAAGCATATCCGCAAAAAAATAAACCATATGCGGAGACTGGTCAAAGACAAGCTTGTGGCAATGAGAAAGCATGCCAGTGGCACAGGTGGAGGACCAGCCACAAGAATCACCCTGACTGCAGAGGACATGGTGGTGGCCAGGTTGCTGGATAGGGAGCTGGTGGAGGGTCTTCCTGGCTTCGAATCAGGGGATCAGCCTTTGAGGTCAGGTAAGTCTGTTTTATCTGCTTTGTGGTGTGTTGCATGGGTGGGGGGGGGGGTTACATGTGACAAGTGTGTGGCTCCTCCAACATGTGATTGTTTTGTGTCATCCACAGATGTGCAGGATGGAGCTGGGCCGTCATTGGATGCAGGGCGATCCACCACATCCATGGTGGAGATCGCCCCTACAGCATTACTTGAGGAGGTTGAGGAGGAGCATGTCGGGGTAGAAGAGGCTGCTGTGTATATGCTGGAGGAGACCCCCATACCTGGCCACCCCCAAACCACCCCCCCCCATGCAGGATTCCCCCTCAAGGGACACCATCCCCTCCAGGGATTCTCCCTCAAGGGACACCATCCCCTCCAGGGATTCTCCCTCAAGGGACACCCATCCCCTCCAGGGATTCTCCCTCAAGGGACAACATCCCCTCCAGGGATTCCCCATCAAGGGACCTCCCCTACACCCGTCCTCCAGCCTCTCAGACCTCTAGGAAGGCAACGAGGAAAACCAGAGCAGTCCCAGACGAATTTGAAGATGACCTGGCAAGGGACCAGACAAGACAGACCCGCCATATTGGTTCTCTTGCTGGTGATCTGCATCGGGTCGCAGATAGCCTGGCGTCCTTGGCCGCGAGCCAGGCTGCTTGCACTGTGGCAATGCAGGAAGCCATCACCCAGCAGGCTGGCCAGAATACTGCTATAAACGATAGTCTGCAGGACGTTGTGGGGAACGGGGCAGCCCTTCTGTCCTGCCTGGTGGACCTGCAGACCACCACATCTGGCCTGGTCTCTGAGGTCCGGAGCCTGGCAGCTGCTGTCCGTGAGGAGGGGAGGCAGACACACGGCGACAGCAGCGCAGCAATACCACCCGCCGGCTGCGGATGCAGGCTGCCACCAATACGTACCTCCACCGGCTAGCCGTGGCAATGGAGGGCAGCCAGGCAGCCAGGGAGAGACTGGTTGAGGTTCAACCACCAGCCCCCCCACCTGTGGCTCGCCCCAGGCAACTGCGCCCCAGGAGCCTAGGGACAAGAAGGAGCCCACGACAGGGCCGTTGATGTTTCTATAATTATGTTTTATACTCAGATTATGAGTTTTATTTTGTTTATCTCCCTGCACACGGTGAGGAGTGCAGGCTACAGTGTGAATGAGGTGTGAATGTGTGGGGGTGACACTCCTGCCATTAAGGGGTGTCACCCTCAGTCGTTGGTGAGAAATTATCACCGCGACACGTGTGAATGGTGTATGAATGTACAGCAACATAATTGGAGCCGTGGCGTGGCGTTGCTGCTCCCAAGTCCCATGTGGTGTACTTGGGTCTCATTCAATTTGATGTGGATGTGGGGTGTGTGTGCTAGGGATCACAGTGGTGTGCATGCATGCATTCTCATTGTGCCATGATTAATGTGTGTGTTTAACGTGAAAAGTAGCCTACCACAAGGACCCTCCTGACTGCTCTTCCCTCAGCAGACGGGGGACCCTCGGGCAAGGGGGGACTGTGTGGGTCGGGGGTCAGGTCATCACGTAGCTCAATCTCAATCTCCAGGCCCTTTCTCACGGCAAAGTTGTGCAGTATGCAACATGCCCCAATGATCTGGCACACGAAGTTTGGGGAATACAACAGGGTACCCCCAGACTTATCCAGGCATCGGAAACGCGACTTCAGGAGGCCAAAGGTGCGCTCCACCACTGCACGGGTTTTTGATGTGTGCTTCATTGTATCTTTGCTCTCCTCTGGTTTGGGGATCCCGGAATGGAGTCATGAGATGGGGTCCCAGTGCATATGCCGCGTCACCTGGTAAGGAAAAGACAGGAGGATGATAGTAGTTCATGTGCCCGTTGTGATGTGCATCATGGGAGGGGATAGTCATGCCTGCCACCCATGTCACTCACCAACCAGTCAGCTGTCCCCATACACGTTCTGTTCAAATTCTGTGGAGATGGTGCTTTGACGGTATATGTAGCTGTCATGGCTGGACCCGGGGGTCTGTACGTGTGCTGGTATATACCACCTGAGCACAGATAGTGCCACTGTACGTGTGCTCCTATATACCACCTGAGCACAGATAGTGCCACTGTACGTGTGCTCCTATATACCACCTGAGCGCAGATAGTGCCACTGTACGTGTGCTCCTATATACCACCTGAGCACAGATAGTGCCACTGTACGTGTGCTCCTATATACCACCTGAGCGCAGTTAGTGCCACTGTACGTGTGCTGGTATATACCACCTGAGCACAGATAGTGCCACTGTACGTGTGCTCCTATATACCACCTGAGCGCAGTTAGTGCCACTGTACGTGTGCTCCTATATACCACCTGAGCGCAGTTAGTGCCACTGTACGTGTGCTCCTATATACCACCTGAGCACAGATAGTGCCACTGTACGTGTGCTCCTATATACCACCTGAGCACAGATAGTAGAGGAATTAGTAGAGTGGATGACCAAGCCGTCCTCATCCTCCTCATCCTCTCTCACACAGACAGATCAAAGTTTGTCTGGCAAAGCAGCTGCCAAGGCGTCCTCTTCCCTCTGCACAATGGCTTCACACAATACTTCCCTAGTACCACCATGTCCTCCTGAGGAGTCCCTCGAACTGTTTCAACACAGTGTTGGGTACATGCTGCAGGAAGATGCACAGCGTTTTGAAGACTCCGATGACGGAACACTGATAGAGGAAGGCATTGATGTGAGCCCAGGGAGAGGGGGTGGCCGAGAGGGACAGCAATTTGTCAGTGATGATGTTCCCCCAGCTGGAGCATACTGCCAGGTTGTTGACAGTGATGAGGAGGGAGGGGATGATGAGGTCACTGACTCTACCTGGGTGCCTGATAGGAGAGAGGAGGAGGAGGAGGAGGACGACGACGAGGCACAGGCACATCTCTAAAGAGGCAGGATGCCCTCCAGGGGTCAGCTTAAGGTCACACCCACTGCATTACAGCGCACATCTACGGCGCTTGTGCATGGCGCTGCTGTGTCTGACCGGTACAGCAAAAGTTCTTTGGTGTGGGCCTTTTTTGAAACATGTCCACAAGATCGTACTTTTGCTATTTGCAACTTATGTCGCAAGCGTATCTCGCGTGGCCAAAACATCAACCGCCTGGGTACCACATGCTTGTCCAGACATATGTCGACCTGCCATGCAGCTTGTTGGCAAGCACACCAGAAAGACCCACACCAAAGACAGAAGCGTACACCCCCTTGCCCTTCTGGGACCTCCAACCCCAGTAGACCCCCAGTCCTTTCTGAAGCCTGCAGTGAAGGTGTAGAAATAGGTGTGTCACAAGCTAGTAGTAGCGGTCAATCTACTGACAGTACCAGGCAAATTTCCCTGCCCCAGCTGCTGCAGCACCGAAAGAAGTACAATCCCAGCCATCCACATGCCCAGCGGTTGAATGCTAGCTTAGCGAAATTGCTAGCACTTCAACTGCTACCTTTTCAGTTGGTAGATTCTGCCCCCTTCCGTGAGTTTGTGCAATGTGCAGTACCTCAGTGGCAAGTACCAAAACGCCACTTTTTCTCACGGAAGGCTATTCCGGCTCTCTACCAGCATGTGGAAGGCAATGTCCATGCCTCGCTGGACAGGGCGGTCAGTGGTAAGGTGCATATTACCGCTGACTCATGGTCCAGCAGGCATGGACAGGGACGTTACCTGTCTTTTACGGCGCATTGGGTGACTCTGCTGGCAGCTGGGAAGGACGCAGGGCAAGGTCCAGTAGTTTTGGAGGTTGTTCCGCCACCACGCCTCCAAAAAAATACTACTGCTTGTGACACACCTCTTTCCTCCACCCCCTCCTCTTCTTCTTCCTCTGTGGCCTCTTCCTGTGGGGATGTTTTCTCCGAACCAGCCATGCTCCGTAGGCGTACGAGGGGATACGCAGGAATGCAGGCCAAGAGATGCCATGCGGTGCTAGAGCTGGTGTGCTTTGGAGACAGGAGCCACACTGGGGAAGAGATTTTCTCAGCTCTGCAGGGTCAGGCTGAGAGGTGGTTGACGCCATGCCAGCTGAAGCCTGGAATGGTGGTCAGCGATAATGGCACCAACCTCCTCTCTGCCCTGCGACAGGGAAAACTCACCCACGTGTTTTGCGCATGTCCTCAATTTGGTGGTACAGCGGTTCTTGGGCAGGTACCCGGGCTTGCAGGATGTCCTGAAGCAGGCCAGGAAAGTCTGTGTGCATTTCCGGAGGTCATATAATGCCACTGCTCGGCTGACTGACCTCCAAAGGGAATACAACCTGCCCAAGAACTGCCTAATTTGTGACATGCCCACCAGATGTAACTCAATGTTGGCCATGCTGCAGCGGCTGCACACGCAGCAGCGGGCCATCAATGAGTACCTGTGCCAATATGGCAGCAGAACTGGGTCAGGGCAGCTAGGTTTTTTTTCACCACGCCAGTGGGCTTTGATCAGGGATGCATGCACTGTCCTGTCACCATTTGAGGTGGCCACTAGTGTTGTGCGGAATACGCCATATTCGATTTCGCGATATTGCGCAAATATATAGAAGAATATTCGCTAATATTCGCTAATATCGAATATTCGTGATATTTTATCCAAAAAAAATTTTGTGAAATTTCGCTAATGCGAAAATGATTGCGAAATTCTCATAAACGGAGATCATTTCCTGTATTACTAAACTAATATGCACTAAACACTAAGGCGGCGTACACACGGCCGAGGTTCTCGCTGAAAACCAGCGAGAACCTCGCTGGAATGTGCATTCCAGCGAGGACCTCGGCCGTGTGTACGGTCTCGGCGAGCTTTCCGTCGGGAAGTCCGTCGAGCAGAAATAGAGAGCACGCTCTCTATTTCCTCGACGGCCCGCCTGGATGAATGGCTGGTTGCCATTCCCGACGGGCGGGTCGCCGATGCCGACGGCCAGCAGAGAACCTCGACGGGCGGAACGATGTGTTCTGCCCGTCGAGGTTCTCTGCCGTGTGTACACGGCCTCACTCTACACTAACTCTATATAAAAGAAAGGAGAATAAGGGGGCAAAAGAAGGGCGGAGAAGATAATCGCGCAATATTCCTATTGCGCGATTATCTTCTCCGCCCTTCTTTTGCATCAGAGCCAATCAGAATAACTTGAATATTCGGCAAAAGGAATATCGCGCAATATTCCTTTTGCCGAATATTCGAGTTATTCTGATTGGCTCTGATGCAAAAGAAGGGCCGAGTAGCAATGCGAATTTTCGGCAACATAAAAGAGTCGCATCAGCTACTCGGCCCAGGGTCCTCTCTAATCATACCAGCAATGCTTTTAGACGTCGATGGAGATCACTAGGATGTGATCTATTTTAAAAATAAATTTGAAAAAATAGGAATATTCGCCATAGCGAATATTCGCCGCAATATTCGAGTTATTCGCGAATACTCGAATATGCAATATTCGTAGCGAATATTCGCAATGCGAATATTCGTGAGCAACACTAGAGGCCACGAGGATGGTGAGCAGTGACAGTGCATGCATCAGTGAGACTGTCCCTCTTATTCACATGTTGGAGCACACGCTACGTGGAATAATGGACAGGGCCCTTGAGGCAGAACAGAGGGAGGAAGAGGAGGACTTCCTTACCTCTCAAGGCCCCCTTTACCCAGACAGTGGTCCTGCTTGCCCACCTAGCACACAGGAAGAGGATGAGGAGGAGGAGGAGGAGGAGGATTGTATCAGCAGCATGGAGGTGGAGCCTAGCACTCAGCAGCAGCAGTCTTCAAGGGATCATTTACAGTCCCAAGGAGCACGTGGAGTTTTACGTGGCTGGGATGAGGTGCCTGTGGATCCTGTCGTCCTCAGTGACCCAGGGGACTGTGCCCCGAATGCCTCCGCAAACCTACGCTGCATGGCCTCCCTGATCCTGCAAAGCCTGCGTAAGGATCCTCGTGTACGTGCTATCAAGGAGAGGGATCATTACTGGCTGGCGACTCTCCTTGATCCACGTTACAAGAGTAAGGTTGCGGACCTTATGTTGCCATCGCAGAGGGAGCAGAAGATGAAACTTCTGCGGGAGGCCTTGCAGAAGGATCTGTGCAATACGTTCCCAGAACCGGGGGGGATTACCAAAACCTGGCTCTGGACAACGTCTTGCTGAGGCTTCGGTGAGTCACAGAAGGGGCAGTGGAGAAGGTGGTCGTCTGACCGATGCGTTCAGGCAGTTTTTTAGTCCGCAGCCCCCAAGGTCTGACCGGTTCCAGCAACCATCGCCAGCGTCTGCTTTACATGGCCCCGGGAATACCTAGGGGCAAGATCCGACTTGGACACCTTCCCCACCGAAAATCCTCTGGCTTACTGGGTCTTGAGGATGGATCACTGGCCAGAGCTTGCCCAGTACGCAATTGAGCTACTGGCTTGCCCTGCATCCAGTGTTCTTTCAGAACGGACATTCAGTGCTGCTGGAGGCTTTGTGACTGATCACAGGGTGCGCCTCTCCACCAGCTCTGTTGATCGACTGACCTTCATCAAAATGAATCAGGCTTGGATCAACACCAGCTACCAAGCACCTGATGCTGATATTAATGAATAATATATTTTTGTTGAAATGTCGGATCCCTTTTAGACTGCTGATGCTGAGTGACTGTCCTCTTATGCTGCTGATGGAATATCCTTCTCCTCCTCACTTTTCTTGCTGATAGCTAGTAAGAAATGTTGTGTTTCTGGGCTCCGCCACCAGTGCCTAAGGCACAATTTTTCAGCCCCTGTTTAACAGGGGCGCCTAATAACAATTTTTGATGCAATAATTTGCACGTGGCTCCTTGTTGCGCTCCAATTACAGTATGTTTGAGGGGTGCCCTTTTTTCTAAAAATTTTCTTTCACAAAACAATAATGAATGCCCCCCACCACCGCTAAAATATTCGACATAATTGTTGCACACAGAACTTGCGCAAGTAGCATTAATTACTTTTTTTTGGTCCTTTCATGGTTGCAGGACATTTCTAAACAGATCCACCGTGCCACTACTATAGACACCCAGCAGGTGGATATTTAAAGGAATTTTTTTTTCACTTTAAGCATCATTAAAATGGCTGCTCGCAAAAAAACGGCCGTTTTTAAAAAAAAAAATTTCCATGATACATGTTCCCTGGGGCAAGACCCGGTTCTGAACGACGTCTTCCAACATTTAATTTAATTTGGTCTTTAAAATGACCGTTATTGAATTCGAACGTTCGGTCCCATAGACTTCATGGGGTTCGAAATGTTTGCGCGAACCCGCGGTCTGTTCGAGACGTTCTGGTGCGAACCGAACCCGGGGTGTTCGGCTCATCCTACTGGTAACAATGTGCTTTCCACTGGAAATTTTCTGAATGTATGCATCCAGATCTTCCCAAATAAACGTTCTCCATGAAAGGAAACCCTGCAGTAATTTTTTTCACAGGGTTTCAGCCGACCAGTTTTTTAACCAGAGTAATCTGCGCATATGAACCAAAGAGAGTGTGGACGGAGGACTGTTGTATAGAGTCCTTGATAGCATCTATGGCAAAGCATAATGCTTTAGGAAAGTCAGCCAATTCCTGAGCCTGTTGAGCCGGGATATCCTTCAAGACCCCTTTTAACTGGTCTTTTAAGGCTTGGCAAATACCAATAGCTGCAATTGCAGGCTGGGTTTACCCCTCTAGCTGTAGAAAACAAGGTTTTTAACAGCGTCTCTAATCTCTTGTCTGTCGGGTCTTTAAACACTTGAACGTTGTCCACCGGACAGGTCAAGGTCTTGTTTACGCAGGACACGGCTGCGTCCACTGTGGGGATACCCCACTTCTTAGTGAATTGTTCCTCCATGGGGTATAAAAACCAAAACTTTTTAGGAGGAAGAAAAAATCTATCCGGATGTTCCCAATCCTTGTAGATAAGACTTCCAGTAGGGGATGAACCGGGAAGGAATAGTTACTTGAGGAGCTTTTGAAGAGCCTAAAGAAGAGACTGAACTTGATGGTGGCTCTGAAAGGGCAACTTGAAGGCCGAACGGACCATCTCCGTGAGGAAGGACCCACAAATTTTCGGACTGAGACGCCGAAAATGGTTCCCCCAGGTGGAATCTTCAGAGTCCGAGACCTCTGAATGACCCTCTGCTGGTCCCAGGGGGTAAATCAACCTCTTCTGAGGATAGTTGCTCCGCACTGAGGAACTCTGGCAGAGGGAGAGGGAGACCTTGGTGCATTTTTCTCTTGAGAGAGAGGATGCAATCAAGGTCGCGGGACAAGGGCAGATGAGGCACCTGACAGCCCTGATGGTTCACCCCTGGGCCTCCTCCAATTTATCAGGAGAGGAACTAGCCGCAGGAGCATGCTCGAGATCCTCCAAGCCCGATGGCGATCCCTTAGATCTCTTTGTACTTCTAGTCCCTGACCTTTAGCCATAATAAAGCCGAGGTACTCACCACAGGTGCAACCACTTGCGGACCTATAGACCGGCACTGACGCTGCTATTTGATGGTCGGCAAGGTGCAGAGCCCACTATGCGCCTTAAGCAAGTGTCACTGTCCAACAAACAGCAATAATACTGAAAACTTGTGCACAAGTATTCTCTGTGTCCACTGCCAGCCAGAATGGGTGAAGTTGACTTGAGCATTTATGGACTAGGTGCAAGTCACCTGACCTGCTCTGTCCTGTAATCTCAATCTCATAGAGAACAGCTGAGATGGACCCTTTGCGCGCATGCGCATGCACGCGCCCGCTGCCGGCGTGCATCACGAGGCTGTGCGCTCGTGGACACGCAGCTACCATGTGAGACCAGGTAAGACAAACTGTGGCCAAAACTTTGGACAACCTTACTCTGCTAAACCTGCACAGAGAGGGCTAACTGACTGAGCATAGACCCCCCTCCTCCCCACAGCATTCAGACAATGTTAGGAGAGGCACAGATAGCTTAGGCAAGCATAATGGCTCAAAAAAAGAAGGAAACTTCAGGACCAAGTCCTGAAGCACCTTCACTTACCTGATCCAACGCCGCGGACTCTGCACACACAGTCAGTCCAATCTTCGCCCATCAGGGAGAGCAAAGTCTGCAGACCTTCAGGGACCGGGGTCCATGGACAGGAACACCACACACCTGGACCCTTATCGCACACCTGTCAGTAAACTTTTGGTATTAGGAAATTGACCAAAGTACTGAGTAATCAGATCCAGCCCTCAAAAAAGGAGCATTACAGGCAAAACCCCGTTCTTCCCAACCGGGCCCCGGTACCGTCCACTTTGGCTCAGAAGCACTTTGGACGGATCCGGATTTATGAGGCTTTTTACATCCAAAATGGATCCTCTAGTGAGCTCCTTGGAGCACATGTTCACTAGTGACCAACACCTTAGACACTAGCGGGAAAAAAACTGAGGTACTCCCGGTATGGGAGGGGTATATAGGGGAGGGAACTTCCTGCCTTGAGGAGTGCCATGTCCATCATCTGAAGGTACTCTATAACCCACATAGTAATTACTTTGCTTCTGCTGTGTCCCCGTGATGTACGATAAAGAAAGCAGGTAAGATGTGGGGCACTCCCTTTTTGGTATCAAAAGTTTTATTAGTATTTTCAAATAATGAGAATGAGAGGTAAATGTGCGACAGTTGAGGGATAACATTTGGAGAGTCGTACCAGTGGAACATATACCATCATAAAATATAAACACATGATAACATAATGTTCTGTAAAAGCTGGTAATAGAGGAATGAGGTAAAAGGTAATGCAGGGTGCAGAAGAAACCCCAAGTTATTCTGCATGGCGGAGGGGGCACCATGAATAGGATTCCCCATCCTGCCTATTTCATATGAGCTTTCAGGGCTAGAATAGGGAGTCTCGCAGTGATTGAACCAATCGGGCCGAGGTTTCCAAGTCCTATAGAGAGCCGATTGTGGAGCCATCGCTCTTTCATAGTTAATGGAGGTGAATTGTGTCGGCAGTTTCTGATGGTTTTGGTGAAGATCATTTTTCCAATTGCAGGTAGGTGATTTTACAGCCAGTGGGAGGTTAGCATTACTCTGTGTGTAGTATTAGGTGAAGGCTATTAGGGTTTATTTACTAATGCTGGAAATCGCAATATCAGGCTCACTTCTGCAGAAAAAACAATAAGCTTCTAACCCCAGCTTGTCAGTTAAGCCTGTAATAAAACCTGAAGCTCATTGTTTGTGTGCAGAAGTGAGCCTTATATTGCGCTTTCCAGCTTTAGTAAATAAACCCCATTGTTTACTTAAAAGTGGATATGCCTGAAAAATAAGCCATATCACTTCACAGCTGTTGGGAGGAGCTATAGAAAGCCCCTCAGCTGTGTGTGAGGAGACATCGTCTCCTAGGAAACCAATGTAAACACCAGCAGGCAGCCACTCTAAAACAGCCACTCAGATTCTGGCTTGTTTTTTACTGTGCTTCTTCAAATGATTGTATTTTAAAAACTATAAATCGCACAGTGAATATCTTTATACGAATCACAAGACCCAGACCTTCAACCTGATGTATAGTATGTCTCTAAAATATTAAATTTGAAGGCACAGTCGCAGTTTACAAATTGCCTTGCAATATTCATTTTCAATTTTCTTTCCTCCATTGACTTTCATTGAAATGATGGATGGCGTGTGTTGCAAAACAAATGTCTGTATCTTGAAAACCATTTGACCGATCGCTTATCCGTCAACACGTGTAGTGTCAGCAGGGACAGCTGAACATTTTGATATAAGATTTGTGTAGGTCGGCTTAAAATGAGGGAGTGGTCGCAGTTTGGAAATCATGTAATGATTTTTCAGCTTTTCACATTTCCCACTCTAAGCTTCACCATTCATTCCTATGGGAAAGTTTCGCCGCAAAAACAACGATATTTCACGAACGATTGGCGAAACGTTCCACAAAGTAATAGCCCCATATTCGGGAACAATCCGCTCGATTTGATATATTACTCTCTAGTAGTGTAAAAACTGTTGGGAGGAGTTAGGTGGTAAATTTGGCTATAAGAATAAGAATAATAATATATATGTGAGAGAATAGTATGTGATCTTGCATGCAAGACCACTTAATGAAGCTCCTTACCTGGGAGGACAATGGGCACTGAAAATAAGAGGAAGAAGACACAGAGTTAGGATTGATCTTCCATTGATATAAAGCCACTTTATACAGAGTAATGAGGATGTACCATGTGACCTGAGCCTCAGCAACCAATCAGATCTCAGCTCACTGGGGTCCAAATGATAAAAGATATGACTTTGTCAATGGGCCCTTATGATGTTCATACCTCTGATTTGATGTCTGATATGAGGACCATCTATATCAGTGGTGGTCAATGTTCTTGATATAGCCAGACCAGAGCTGTGTGGAAGAGGCACTCGTTATCATTATGTGGAGAAGGAGCTTTGTGGGGGGGGGGGGTCCGCTCCTTCCCACCTTCTCTGGCCATCAGGCTCCATGCTCAGATAAGGGTTGGTATGGAATTTCCTGCGGGACCTTGTGCTTTTATTTCTTTGATGTATTTAATATGAGGACCATCTATATCAGTGGTGGTCAAAGTTCTTGATATAGCCGGCCAGACTGTGTGGAAGAGACACTCGTTCTCATCATTATGGGGAGAAGGAGCTTTGCTAGGCATCTGCTCCTCCCCATCATCTCTGGCCATCAGGCTCCAGCTCAGATAAGGGTTGGTATGGAATTTTGGAGGACCTTGTGCTTTTATTTCCTCCATTATTTAATCTGAGGACCATCTAATCAGTGGTGGTGAAAGTTCTTGCTATAGCCGGGCCAGGGTTGTGGGGAAGAGGCACTCGTTCTCATCATTATGGGGAGAAGGAGCTTTGCTGGGGACCTGCTCCTCCCCATCATCTCTGGTCAGTCAGGCTCCAGGCTCAGATAAGGGTTGGTTTAGAATTTCTGAGGGATCTCGTACTTTTATTTCCTTGATGTATTTCCACTCACCCCCGTCATTGGGTGAAAGGCATGAGAATCTACTAGATTAGGTGACATTATTTTTTCTTTCAGTGGGTGATGGGCATCATGATTGAGGTGGAGCAACAGTGCTGGATGATGTGATGGATGACGTGATGATGACGTGATGGATTTTTTTTAAGATGAAAGAACTTGTCAAAAACTGTGACTTTGTTTTTTTATTAATAAGTAACTTGCTCAGATTAAGGATCTGGGATGGATTTCCCTGGTGACCTCATTATTTTTTTGTTGTTTTTCTTTTTGCGTGGGGCACTAGGGTAGCGTTGGGTTATGTTAGGGTTGGGGTTAGGGTTGGGGTTAGGTTTTGTTTAGGGTTGGGGTTAGGTTTAGCGTTAGGGTTTAGGGTTTGGGTAAGGTTTAAGGTTAGGGTTGGGGTTAGGTTGGGGTTAGGTTTTAGGTTGGGGTTAGTTTTAGGGTTAGGTTAGGGTTGGTTAGTTTAGGGTTTAGGGTTTGGGTTAGGTTTAGTTTAGGGTTAGTGGGCACTAGGGTTAGGTTTAGGTGTAGGGTTGGGGTTAGGTGTTAGGGGTGTAGGTTAGGGTGTAGGGTTGGGTTGGGGGCACTCCCTCCCTTTTTGTATCAATAGTTTTTATTAGTATTTTCAAATAATGAGAATAAGAGGTAAGATGGTGGCGGACAGTTCAGGGATAACATTTGGAGAGTCGTACCAGTGGAACATATACATGATAAAATATAAACACATGATAACATAATGTGCTGTAAAGCTGGTAATAGGAATGAGGTAAAAGGTAATGCAGGTTCAGAAGAAACCCCAAGTTATTCTGCATGTCGGGGGAGGGGGCTCCATGAATAGGATCATCATCTGAATTATCATATGGAGCTTAAGGGCTAGAATAGGGAGTCTCAGTGATTGAACCAATCGGCCGAGGTTTCCATATTCCTATCAGAGAGCCAGATTGTGGAGCCATCGCTCTTTCATAGAAGTATGGAGTGAAATGGTGTCGCAGTTTCTGATGGTTTTGGGTGAAGATCATTTTTCCAATTGCAGGTAATGGTGAGTTTTTAACCAGTGGGAGGTTAGCAGTTACTCTGCGGTGTAGGGTATTAGGTGAAGGCTATTAGGGTTAGGGTATTGGTATTGGGGTATTTGGGTATAAGGTATTAGGGTATTGGGTATTAAGGGTTGGAAGGGAGTCTATGCCTGTGTTTAGAACGGCAAAGCCGGGAGTAGGGATGGGAAAGACACCAGAGATTTTCTGACATCACTCCCATAAAATCCAATCAGACTTTATGTGACATTTTTGTTACAGAATGATGGAAACATAGAAAGATATTTAATAATGAAGCTCCTTACCTGGGGCGCCATGAGCACTGAAAATAAGAGAAGAGAAGACACAGAGTTAGGATTGATCTTCCATTGATATAGAAGTCACTTTATATTGAGGATCTACCATGTGACCTGAGCCCCAGCAACCAATCAGATCTCAGCTCACCACGGTCACATAATAGAAGATATGACTTTTGTCAATGGGCCCTTATGAGGTTCTTACCTCTGATTTGATGTCTGATATGAGGACCATCTATATCTGGTGGTCAATGTTCTGATATAGCCAGACCAGAGCTGTGTGGAAGAGACTCTTCGCATTACAATCGATAAGTGAGAAGGAGCGCTTTGTGGAGGGGGGGGGGGGGGGGGGGGTTCTGCTCCTTCCCATCTTCTCTGGCCACAAGACTGCATGCTCAGATAAGGGTCTGGTATGGAATGTTGGAAGGACCTCATCTTTTATCTTCTGAATATATCTAATATAGACCATCTATATCAGTTGGTGCAAAGCTCTTGATATAGCCGGACCAGGTTGTGGGGAAGAGGCCATTGTCCTCATCAACATGGGAGAAGGAGCTTTGGCGGGGGAGATCTGCTCCTTCCCACCTTCTCTGCCAGTCAGCTCCATGCTCAGATAAGGGTTGGTATGGAATTTCCTGAGGGACCTTGTGCTTTTATTTCTTTGATGTATTTAATATGAGGACCATCTATGTCAGTGTGGTCAAAGTTCTTGATATAGCCGGGCCAGAGCTGTGTGAAAGAGACACTCGTACTCATCATTATTATGGAGAAGGAGCTTTGCTGTGGGATCTGCTCCTCCCCATCATCTCTGGCCAGTCAGCTCCATGCTCAGATAAGGGTTAAGAAAAGTTTACCGCTCAGAGGTCCCAGGGAACTGCAAGGTGGAGTCCAAACACCTGGGTGCAGGCACTGCAATAATATGCAAAAATGTATAAGAAAAAACCGGGACGGCCACACTCCAAAAAGATGGTTCCTTTTAATAAAACTGATCACAACATGAACATATCACAGCAAAAAATCAAAAGACCTGACGCGTTTCACACTATCATACAGTGCTTATTCATAGCTAAAATGACATTTTTGTTTCAGAATGATGGAAACATAAAGATATTTAATAATGAAGCTCCTGTAACTGGGAGGACCATGCTCACTGGAAATAAGAGAAGAGAGGACACAGAGTTAGGTTTGAACTTCCTTTGATATAAAAGTCACTTTATACAGAGTAATGAGGATGTACCATGGGACCTGAGCCCCCCAACCAATCAGATCTCAGCCCACTGGGGTCACATGATGGAACATAGGACCATCTGTAACAGAGAGTGGTCAAAGTTCTTGAACTTGGGGCCCTCTGACATCACCAAAGGCCACACATAATATTCAGGGGGCGGTCCCTAGACTGGAACACATTATATGAGATCTCGCAGACTGGTACTGCGCTGGGACATAATAGGTCCCGTGTTGTCTGGGCTGCTCTCCAGACACTGGAACCCCCCCTTGTTCCCACTCTGCTGTAGCTCCTTTTTCTGTGGGAAGCACTGCTGGTGCCTGGAGTCTCCCTCAAGTGTCATGTCTAGATCCCCCGATGCCAACCAAACCACCACATCCACCACTCAGGACACAGTCAGATTTCCTGCAGTGTGAGTCCCTTGAACTCTTATGCTCTTATTGCCCCCCCCCCCCCCCCTGCTGTTACCATTCCGGGGGCACTTTCCCACTGTGTGCTCTGTGAACTGTTTCCCTTTTGCTGTGCCATATTCTCACAGCCATGCGACTGTTATCTGATCTCTTCCTACTGCCCTGAGGATCATCTCCCTGTCCCGTGCCATCCAGCTACCCGAGGATCTGTGATCTGTGCTCTGCCCGTCACTACTACAACATGATACTCACAAAAAGAACCAGAACCAGATCGGGAATCTGCAACAAGAAAAATCATTAGGGATTCAGTGGATTCCTCGGGATTCATTTTACACACAAAACACAACATTCCTCCGTCACATCGAGGTTCAATAAAGACTCCAGTCCATCCACTTCCCACAGTGCTGACTGTACTGCCTTATCAGCAGCTCTGCACACGCGCATCAACTGGCCACTACAAATGAGCGTATCTACTAAACGGTGCACATTTCCCAGATACTCCCTCTACCTACATGAGCCTTACTACAGGTACAAAAGAAGGCCTTTCCTCCCGCTGTAAGGAAATGTATAATCCTTTCTATGTACGTTTTCTTCAGAACCCTCAGGGGCAGTTCTCGGCTCCTGTTCACATCCACCAATCAGGACAATAGAAGTCTACAGCCATTGCAGCAACCAAATCCACTTCAGAGAAGAGCAGGATGTGGAAGCAGAGCGCTGACTCATTGGAGGTGATGGGTCATGTGATCAGTACGCTCTGGGGGCGGGATTAGCGGAGATGTATATGGGAAAGGACAGCGTATTATCCCGACCTCCTGATCTCCTTTCTATAGATAATTCCGGAATTAATCCCAGATCAGACCCGGATGGAAGGTGGAGAGGTGGAGGCTCCCATCCCCCACATTACTCCCTGCCCAATGATCTCCTCTCCCAGGGACACAATGAGAAGTATTGAGTATCTAAAAATCCTATTAGACGGATGATGAGGAACACCAATAGAATTACAGAGGGTGTGTCAGTTTATGGAGGAAGCCCCACCCAATGAACATCGAGATATTTTCCACCTAAACCTGGAATGTGGAGAAATAGAAGAGAAAAGTGTCTACAATCCGATACTCACTGTTGTAAATGCTATTAAATCGTTTATCAGGTACGGGACGACCTGCAAAGAGAAAATCCTCAGTTGATTCTCGGATTGATCTTTTTTTTTTTATTGGACTAAACAACTTTATTGAAGAGTACATGCATGGTAACATGAATCGATATAAACCAAAAGAAAGGTAATACATACATAAACACAATGATTACCTGAGTGACATAAAAGTATAGACCCCGCGGGGTGGAGCCAGCACACATAAAAAAAAGGATACAAAAATGGGAAAGGGAAGGGGGGGGAATTAAGCGATAAACACATCATGCACACTCTCGCGCCATCCGCCAACCATCTGTCCCAGACCTTCTCATACTTAAGCGGACACCCTCTATGGCAGGGGTGTCAAACTCAATTTATCAGGGCCGCATTAGCAGTATGGTTGCCCTCAAAGGGCCGGTTGTATGTGTAGGACTATGTGATGGGATGGGTACGGATTGGTGGAGTGGGGATGGGGTGGGGACGGGATGGTGATTGTAGGATGAGGTGGGATGGGGATGGATGGGAATGGGTGGGATGGGGATGGATGGGATATGATGGGGGGGGACGGGATGGTGATGGATGGAATGGGGTGATGGAACGGGATGGGTTCGGGATGGGGTGTGGTAGGATGGAGGGATAGGATGAGGTGGGATAGATGAGGTGGGGTGGGGTGGGATGGGATGAGTGGAGTAGGGTGGATGATGAGGGTGGGATGCGATGGTGATGGGATGGGGGTGATAGGATGGGGTCAACCTACACTGACCTAACTGACACCTACACTGACCTAACTGACACCTACACTGACCCCCCTTCCTGACACCTACACAGACCCACTTGACTCCTACTTTCTGCACTACTCCACACACACCAC
This sequence comes from Rana kukunoris, assembly GCA_029574335.1. Classification (NCBI taxonomy): domain Eukaryota; kingdom Metazoa; phylum Chordata; class Amphibia; order Anura; family Ranidae; genus Rana; species Rana kukunoris. Next base: position 74,292 of record JAJQKJ010000541.1, on the reverse strand, counting down.
CCTCCACACAGCTTGGTGCAGATCCATCCTCCTCCTTACCTCTGCTATTGTGGCTTCCCCTTTATCGCCATCCCCTCGCTCGCTCCCTGATGTCCCCCGCCCGGGAGCTGAAGGTCAGCTGTCAGACCCTGGCTGTGCCTCCATGCTCCCATCTCCACCGATCTCCGCCTCTCTGCCCCTGTACACACAGCGCCGCACCAAGGAACAGGCCGAGAATCCCGCCGCCATGTTTCAGTGTTTCCCTCCGCACTGTGATTGGGCATTTAGGGTCATGTGCAGAGGCGGGACTTCAAGAGCAACCGTGATAGGCCAGCCCCACGCGCACATGACCCCCTATACGCCCAATCACAGGGTGCCTGAAGTAAAAGGATGTTTACTGGTGTTGCCTGGGAGACAAAAGAGGTGCGACCTGCCGATCGTTGCGCGGGCCACATGGCAAGGTCTGCGGGCCCGGATTTCGGCCCGCGGGGCCTTGTGTTTGCCACCCCTGCTCTATGGACATAAATCAGTTTTCTTATATGGAGGGCGTCATTGACTTCTTTTTTCTAGCACTGAATTGTGGGGGGGGCCTGCATCCAAACACGGGCCACCACCTTTCTCGTCAAGAAGAGCGTCTGATGTAGAAATGTACGCAGGTGTTTATCACGTCTAATTCCGGCAGCAGACCGAGTAGGCACATCTTTGGTCTAGAGGAGATCAGGAGAGCCCGACTCGTCGTGCGAAGCGTATCACTTTGCATCCAGTACGCTTGGATAACTGGGCAGGACCATAGAAGGTGATAGAAGGAGGCTGGGTGTGTTGCAGAGGCGGCACCCTGGATGTACATGGGTTTGAAACGCGCTGATCCTCTGAGGGGTCAGGTATGTCCTGTGTATGATATACAGCTGTGTGAGGCGCTCTGACAGTTTCGGGGAGAACTTTTTTAGTGCCCTCCAAAATCTCATCCCAATCCTCATCCTCAACCCATCCAACGTCCACCTCCCACCTAGTCTTGGCAGCGTAGGCCAAAGCTGTTGTACTAGGGAGGCGGATGGCAGAGTATAGAGTGGAAATCAGTTTGGCTGTGCGGTGTCTGTAGTGAGAGAGTGAAAAACGTATAGAGCGCAACGCTTGCGAACTGAATCGCCTCGGGCGCTGTTTCCATTCCTTGGATAAAGGAAGGCTTTGCCTCAGAAGATATGAGTTTAATCATTCTCCGAAGGCCAGGTGGTCCGACTCCAGTTGGATGGTGGTTGGTAGTGCATTCCACAGTCGCGGTCCTTGAACAGCAAATCTATCGATCTCCTTTGGATTTGTATCTTGCCTTTGGGATGTACAGTAGGTTTTGATTTGTGGATCGCAGAGTGCGATTGGGTTGTGGGCTTTTATTTTTTTCGCATAATATTGGGGGGCGTTTCCTTGAATACACTTGTGTGTAAGGCAGAGCGCCTTAAAAGTGATTTTGTCCTTCACTGGTAGCCAGTGAAGGGATCTGAGCGAAGGGGAGATTGACTCCCACGTTTTTCCCCAGCACTATCGAGCAGCTGTATTTTGAACGACTTGCAGACGAGTGATTTGGTATTTGGGAAGTCCTAAATAGAGGGCGTTTGCATAATCGAGTCTGGAATTGATGATTGTTCCCACTACGACTGCAATGTCCTCTTTAGGGATAAAAGGGGTGAGTCGGCGTAACTGGCGCAGCAGATGGTGGGATCCGCTGACTACCGCCCCTATTAGTGCATCCATTGTCATGTGGGAGTCAAAAAAGACTCTGAGGCCGCGTACACACGAGGGGATATGTCCGATGGACCGTTTCCAGCATCTCCCGCTCGTGTGTATGGGCTAGCAGACAGATTTCTCCACCCGACCAGATTTCAAAGCATGCTTTGAAATCTATCCGTGTGAAACTGTCCCCCGACATGTCTGCTGTTTAGTACACTTACCAGCAGACATGTCGGCCCCCACCGCCGCCGCGCCGCTGCCGAATGGATTCGGCGCATGCGCGGAAGTGTTTTACTTCCTGGTGCGGTGGACGTGGCGGTGACGCCGCGGCGTCAACGTCACCGCCGCGTCACCACTACGTCACCCGCCCGTCGCGGCGGCGGAATTTGATCCGATGGTGTGTACACGCCATCGGATCAAACTCCCGATCGGACATATCCGATGGAAATGGTCCGCGGACCGTTTTCATCGATATGTCCGATCGTGTGTACCCCCCTGAGACTTTTGACTTTGGTGCCTGGGGCGATAATTTTTCCCAGAATGGGCGGTGGGGTCCAGGTTGTGGTGGGGAGACTTTTCCTGTTTGCGTGAAACAGGAGAAGCTCTGTTTCGAACATTGAGTTTTAGATAAGTGGATGTCATCCAGCTATCTATCAGAGTGAGGGAACTCTCCGTTGCTGAGGCGGAGATACAGTGAGTGTCGTCTGCGTAGGAATGGTAAAGTAGCTTCTGGTTGCGGATGATCTCAAAGAGGGGACGGAGATAGATATTGAACAGTACCGGTGACAAGGGAGATCCTTGAGGGACTCGCTGCATACCGTACAATTTCTGACGTGAAAGATCCCAATTTCACTGTTTGTGATCTGTTTTCCAAGAAGGAAGAGAACCAGGGTAGATCCTCTTCGTGACTTTGGCCACTTCAGCTAGCCTAGTAAATAGTAGTCCCCGGTCTACCATGCCAAAGGCCACACTTAGGTCCAACAGGATCAGGAGAGAAGATTCTCCTTCATCTGCGGCCTCTAGGACGTCATCCCATATTTTTACCAGAGCTGTTTCAGTTCCGTGCCCGGGGCGGAAGCCTGATTGAAACGTATCAAGTAATTTTTGGTTTCTTCTAAATGCTGTTGTAACTGTTGTACAACTTCTTTCTCCATTATTTGAGAAAACATTTAGACCCGTTATGGGTCTCCTATTGTTTGCGTCTTTCGGGTCAAGGGTGGTTTTTTTTTTTCAGGATCGGTTTTTATGGTACCCTTTTTCACAACAAGGAGGGCACCATGCCCTCCTTGAATGATTGGTTTATAAGCTGCTTGATACTGGTGCCAGTATATCGGCACTTTCTTCATCAGTTTAGTGGGAATGATGTCATTGTGCTGTGCTGTTGCGCAGAGTCCCAATGATATTTTTAGTGGCAGGAAATAATCGGATAGTTTGTTGCAAAATTCTTGTGAATCCGTCATATCATAGTCATAGGCCAGATTCAGGTAGAGTTAGGCTGGAGTATCAGTGATTCAGGTAGAGTTTATCATCAGTGATACTCCAGCCTAACTGTCGCTTTAAGCCGGCGTTTTTGTTTTCTGTAACCAGAAAACAAAAACGCCGGGTTGAAGTTCCGATGCGAGCAGCGTAAATGAATTTCGCCATCGCATCGTTACGTCAATTTGAAAATGGCGCCGGGCGTTCCCCGCTGATTTATACGCTCAAAAAATATGTTAATGAGCGGAAATCGGCAATTCACGAGCGAATTCGGCGCGACGCAGGACTTTACGACGTTTCCGGAAGCGATACGCGACGTAAAGATAAAGCAGCCCCCTAGTGGAGTATCCTATGTTAGGTATAGCCGTCGTCATCGGCGTCGAAAAAAAAAAATGCGTCGCTTGTGTAAAAATTTCATGAATGGGGATGTATGTCATTGACGTCACTGACAGAATTTTGAGCATGCGCACTGGGATCATTGACACTCCACGCATGCGCAGTACGTCGCCGCGGGATCGCGCTTAGTTTTAAATAATACACGCCCCGTACTCCGCCCAAATTCAAATCCGCCGGCTCATTTTCGCGCTGCCGCAACTTTAAGCAAGTGCTTCTTGAATAACAGCACTTGCTCCTAAAATCTTCGGCAGAGTAACGTAAATGAGATGCGTTACTCCAAGACAAAGATGTTTACACTCCCATTCTACCTGAATCTGGCCCATAGTGTCTGTGACTATGTCTACATGGAGGGAACCGCCAGGGACGGTTGGAGCCAACAAATTGGGTTTGTATAGCGTGGCGCAGTTCAAGTACCTAAAAATAAGTGATTTGGGAGGGAGAACTCATATTTCAGCGTTTGGATGTTTTAAGCCCCGCAGTGGTCATAATTTGGTGTATGTACATGATCCCATGGCATAATGATATGGTCCAGAAATATTTAGACAGAATAAAGTGGGATAAAGCACCTGGACCAGAATGGCATCCACCCACGGATCCTAAAAGAATTGAGCTCTGAAATTTCAAAGCCACTGTATCTAATATTTAGACTCATTATGCACAGATAGTACCACTGGATTGGCATAAAGCCAATGTGGTCCCATATTTAAAAAGAACAAAGTCTTTACCTAGTTAACTATAGACCTGTTAGTTTAACTTCTATAGTTGAAAGATACTGAAACGTTTAATAAAAGACCACATGGATGAGTTCTTGCTGGAAACAAACTATTTAAGCAGCAGACAGCATGGATTCATGAAAGACAGAAGTTGTCAGACAAACCTGATTTCTTTTTATGAAGAGGTAAGTAAAACCCTGGACAAGAGCGTGGCAGTGGGCGTGGTATACTTGGACAGAGGCGTGCTGTGGGCGTGGTATAGCTTGGACAGAGGCGCTGTGGCGGTGTAAACCTACTGGGCAGAGGCGTGGCTGTGGGCGTGGTATAACTTGGACAGAGGCGTGGCGGTGGACGTGGTATACTTGGACAGTGGGGTGGCTGTGGATGTGGTATACTTGGACAGAGGTGTGGCTGTGGCGTGGTATAACTTGGACAGAGGCGTGGCAGTGGGAACGTGGTATACTTGGATTTTGCAAAGCGTTGGATACAGTTTCCCCACACACGGCTCATGTGTAAGGTAAGGTCTACAGGATTAGATATATCAGTTTGTAAATGATAGAAAACTGGCTGAAAGACAGAATTCAGAGAGTTGTGGTTAATGATTCTTACTCTGAATGGTCCAAGGTTATCAGTGGTGTACCCCAAGGTTCAGTGTTGGGTCCCTTACTTTTCAATATATTATATAATGATATTGGTTCTGAGATCCAAAGTAACATTTCTGTTTTTGCAGATGACACCAAGCTATGCAGTGGAATAATGTCCTTGCAGGATGTCTCCAATTTACAAAGCCGACCTCAAAGCTCTGTCTAATTGGCGACTAAGTGGCAGATGAGGTTAATGTTGATAAATGTAAAGTTATGCACTTGGGCTAAGAATATTCCATGCATCATACATGCTAGGGAGTAGTACAACTGGGGATCTGTAGTGGAGAAGGATCTGTGGTTTTAGTTGATCATAAGCTCAATAATAACATGCAATGCCAACTGCGGTTTCCCAAAGCTTGCAAAGTCCTTTCTTGTATAGAGAGGTATGACTCCAGAGATAGAGATATCATTTTGCCCCCCCCCCCCCCCCCTGTACGAATCATTAGTAAGACCTCATCTGGAATATTTGCAGTCCAGTTTTGGGCACCAGTTCTCAAAAAGGATATCGGAGAACTGGGAAAGTGCAGAGAAGGGCAACCAAACTGATAAGAGGCATGGAGGAGCTCAGCTATGAGGAAAAGATTAGAGGAACTGAATTTATTCTCTCCTGAGAAGAGGAGAATAAGGGGGGATATGATCAACATGTACAAATACATAAGAGTCCGTATAGTGAACTTGGTGTTGAGTTATTCACTTAAGGTCAACACTGAACAAGGGGGCACTCTTTACGTCTGGAGGAAAAGAGATTTCACCTCCAAATACGGAAAGGTTTCTTCACAGTAAAGCTGTGAAAATGTGGAACAGACTCCCTCCAGATGGTTCTGGCCAGCTCAGTAGATTGCTTTAAGAGAGGCCTGGATTCTTTCCTAAATGCACATAATATAACTGAGTACTAAGTTTTGTAGGTAAAGTTGATCCGGGGTAAATCCGATTGCCTTTCGGGGGATCAGGAAGGAATTTTTTCCCCTCCGGTAGCAAATTGGATCATCGCTCTGCTGTGGTTTTTTGCCTTCCTCTGGATCAACTGTGGGTATGGAGTTTGGGTGTATGGGAGGATGTACTGTGTTTTACTTTGTTTTATTTTTTATTTATTTTTTATGCTTGAACTGGATGGACTTTGTTCTTTTTTCAACCTGACTAACAATGTAACTATGTAACTATGTAACTATATCCACACCGCAGGGTCTGGAACGGTCAATAATTCAGGAAGGCGAGTGTTGAACCAGAGAGGGGTATGAGAATGGACCTGTGGGGTCCAGTTTCTGTAATGGTGTCTGCCATACCCTCCGGTGGTGGGTCAGCATGGCCTACTTTGGTTGAGGGGGACGTCCTGTCAAAGGGTGTCTGAGGACCGAATGAAGTGGTGAGTGGGCAGGATCGTCAGGGTGCTCACAGAGCAATCGCTGGTAACGTGATCGCTCTGTTTTATTGAAATGATAAAAATGGGACAGCTGGGAGGCAAGGTAATGATCCTGAAAATCTGGGAAAGCGACTTCTCCCAATGTCACAGGGTTCTTCAGAATTCTCCAAGATAATTTGTGTCTGTTGTGACCCCACATAAACGAGTAAAGAATAGATTCAATTATCCTGAAGAATTTTTTGTGCCTTACACCCCACAGAGCTGTCCCCTGCTGGGTTAATGTACTATTAGCTGTAAACATTTGGGGTGCGGTTGTATTCCATACACCCCAGAGAGCCGTCCCCTGCGGGTTATGTACTATTAGCTGTAAACATTTGGGGTGTGGTTGTATTCCATACACCCCAGAGAGCTGTCCCCCTGCTGGGTTATGTACTATTAGCTGTAAACGTTTGGGTGTGGTTGTATTCCATACACCCCAGAGAGCTGTCCCCTGCTGGGTTATGTACTATTAGCTGTAAAATTTGGGTGTGGTTGTATTCCATACACCCCAGAGAGCTGTCCCCTGCTGGTTATAAACTATTAGCTGTAAACATTTGGGTGCGGTTGTATTCCATACACCCCAGAGAGCCGTCCCCTGCTGTTATGTACTATTAGCTGTAAACATTGGGTGTGGTTGTATTCCATACACCCCAGAGAGCTGTCCCCTGCTGGGTTTAACTATTAGCTGTAAACATTTGGGGTGCGGTTGTATTCCATACACCCCAGAGAGCTGTCCCCTGCTGGGTTATTACTATTAGCTGTAAACGTTGGGGTGTGGTTGTATTCCATACACCCCAGAAGCTGTCCCCTGCTGGGTTATGTACTATTAGCTTAAACATTTGGGGTGTGGTTGTTTTCCATACACCCCAGAGAGCTGTCCCCCTGCTGGGTTATGAACTATTAGCTGTAAACATTTGGGGTGCGGTTGTATTCCATACACCCCAGAGAGCCGTCCCCTGCTGGGTTATGTACTATTAGCTGTAAACATTTTGTGGTTTATTCCATACACCCCAGAGAGCTGTCCCCTGCTGGGTTATGTAACTATTAGCTGTAAACGTTTAGGGGTGGTTGTATTCCATACACCCCAGAGAGCTGTCCCCTGCTGGTTATGTACTATTAGCTGTAAACGTTTGGGGTTGGTTGTATTCCATACACCCCAGAGAGCTGTCCCCTGCTGGGTTATGTACTATTAGCTGTAAACGTTTAGGGTGTGGTTGTATTCCTACACCCCAGAAGCTGTCCCCTGCTGGGTTATGTACTATTAGCTTAAACGTTTGGGGTGTGTATTGCCATACACCCCAGAGAGCTGTCCCCTGCTGAGTTATGTACTATTAGCTGTAAACTTTTTGGTGTGGTTGTATTCTATAAACCCCAGAGAGCTGTCCCCTGCTGGGTTATGTACTATTAGCTGTAAACGTTTGGGGATGTGTTGTATTCCATACACCCCAGAGAGCTGTCCCCTGCTGGGTTATGTACTATTAGCTGTAAACGTTTGGGGTGTGGTTGTATTCCATACACCCCAGAGAGCTGTCCCCTCTGGGTTATGTACTATTCAGCTGTAAACTTTTTGGTGTGGTTGTATTCTATAAACCCCAGAGAGCTGTCCCCCTGCTGGTTATGTACTATTCGCTGTAAACGTTTGGTTGTGGTTGTATTCCCTACACCCCAGAGAGCTGTCCCCTGAGGGTTATGTACTATTCGCTGTAAACGTTTGGTGTGGTTGTATTCCATGTTTGTGTCTGTCTGCCTTGAAGAAAAATATATTATGGGATGGATGCCATGGAGTGAGTGAGTAACTGTATAGCACAACAAATGCAAACTTAATCGCCCTCTCCGCAATGCTGCGCTGCTCTCAATCTATCTGCTCTACCAATCAGCGGCCGGGCTGAGCGGCGAAGAGGATCTCGGGACTGCGTTGGACTTTGACGGTCAGGTAAGTAAAACGGGGGCTCTGCGTTATAAGATGTTTTTTCACCTTAATGCATAGATGCATTAAGGTGAAAAATACATCTTCTTTACAACTCCTTTAACCACTTAAGGACCGCCTCCTGCACATTTACGTCGCAGAATGGCACGGCTGGGCACAATCACGTACAGGTACTTCCTGAGCTAGTGCCCAGCCGTGGACCGTGGGACTCGCGAACCCCGATCACCGCTGGAGTCCCTCGATCGGTCGCCGGAGCTAAAGAACGGGGAGAGCCGTGTGTAAACACACCTTCCCCGTTCTTCACTGTGCAGCGGGGCAGCATCGATCGTGTGATTCCCCTTTATAGGGGGACACAATCGATGATGTCACACCTACAGCTACACCCCCTACAGTTGTAAACACACATTAGGTCACACATAAACCCTTCAGCGCCCCCTTGTGGTTAACTCCCAAACTACAATGGTCATTTTCACAGTAATCAGTGCATTTTTAATGCATTTTTTTGCTGTACAAATGACAATGGTCCCAAAATTGTGTCAAAATTGTCTGAAGTGTCCGCCATAATGTCGCAGTCATGAAAAAAATTCGCTGATGCCACCATTAGTAGTAAAAAAAATTCCTCTCTGAGGTGAGAAGGAAAAGGTGGATTTTCAGAGGACTGGAGTGTCATAGTGGAATGTCTTGGTGACACGGCCACCAGGTGGAAGAAGAATGGTCCCTTCTGTTGTCCTGTCTGACCTCCCCCAGCAGGCTATAAATCTTGAAGGAAACCAATTGATAAACGCTTATTGCGATTTTTCTTTGACCAATATAGGTAGAAGAATACGTATCGCCTAAACTGAGGAGGAAAAAAAAAAATGTTATTTTTTTTTAGGGAAAATTTATTAGAGCAAAAAGTAAAAAATATTGCGATTTTTTCTAAATTGTCGCTCTATTTTTGTTTATAGCGCAACAAATAAAGACCGCAGAGGAGATCAAATACCACCAAAAGAAAGCTCTATTTGTAGGAAAAAGGACGCCAATTTTGATTGGGAGCCACGTCGCACGACTGCGCAATTGTCAGTTAGAGCGACGCAGTGCCGAATCGCAAAACCTGGCCCGGGCTCTTTAGCTGCGTAATGGTCCGGGTCTTAAGTGGTTAAGACATTTTAAGAAGATGCAGGGGATGTGGAGTCTTCCAAGATTTTGAACATTTATGCCAATTGCTGGAGGTGCCCCGTGTGGACTGGGTGCGCCACCTGGTAGGCCTTCTGGTAGGGGGTGCAGCTGCTGCATATCGGACAATGAACTCTCACCTCTCTCTGGGCATCCCGACTCTGGGTGCCCCCCTGATGATTGATATATGCCACAGCTATTCCACGAAGATTCTGAGCCATGATGTTTCGCGATCTCACTTCTGTCACCATGTAGATTTTGTAGAAGCAATGATGAATCGTCAGATGAATGAAGAGCTTGTTTATTCCACCCAGCAGAAAGCCGCATGTAAAACCTATTTCTTCTAGTTTCCTTCAGGCCTCGTACACACGACCGAGAAACTATCGTTTTCCTCGTCGAGTTTCTTGTTCGGCTGTCGAGGAACTCCACGGGCCAATTTTCTCCATTCCCGTCGAGGAAATAGAGAACATGCTCTCTTTTTGGCTCGTCGAGTTTCTCACAGTTTACTTTTTGAAAAACTTGCACACGACCGGTTTCCTCGGCAAAACACGTCTCCCAACAAGTTTCTTGCTGGATTCTGCCGAGGAAACCGGTCGTGTGTACGTGGCCTTATACCTTCCTATTTCTGGCTCTTAGTACATTACTTTACATTTATCGACATTGAACCTCATCCGCCATGTAAATGCACCTCCCCCTCTATTTTATCAAGGTTTTCTTGTATCCTGCTGTAAAGCTATTGTCCTCCTTAGTTTTGTATCGTCAGCAAACACTGAGACTAAACGATTTATTCCAACCTCTATATCATTTATCAACAGATTAAAGAGAAGCAGTCTGAGGACAGATCCCTGGACACACAGCTCACAGCTCTACACCATTCAGAAACATCCAATTCCTATCAATATCATCAATATCCCTTCCCTGTGGAAACAAGAAACTCCTCCATCCAGAGCACAATGGTTAGCTAGAGTGGCAGAGATACAACAAATGGAGAACCTGACTATGGCAATGAAAGACCAGGATGAGATGTACCTCTCGACGTGGGCCCCTATGTGAAGTATAGAGAGGGGTGAGGGTGGGTTGGGGGACGGCCGACCAAGGGATGGATGCCTTTTTTTTCTCTTTCTTTCTTTTTTTTTTCTTTTTTCTCCCTGGAGCAGGGAGATGGAGATGGCGGGTAACCAAAGGAGGTTAGAAGGAAAAGGAGAAGCTTTGTGTGAACAGACAAGATGAGGGGGAAGGTGGGGGGAAAGGGGGGACTCCTCTCCACCACTACCCTTTTTATGTGTAACAACTGTAATTATACTGGAAGATATTGTAACGGAATGATTCGTGACAGACTGAGATTCTCCTATGTCTAGGGTCACCTTATGTCCACTAGGGCCATAGGGTGACAAAGAAATCATAATTCATATATTACATGAGATGGGACATTAATAATACTTCATATGGCAGGATACTGAGATATTAAGGTGTTCCTACTTGACATCTGTTGCACAGGAGAGGGACATTACAAGCTTATTCAATGCAAAGACATCTGCTTTTAAAATGCTAAGTGGCCCGGCTTGTGAAAGACATTTCATTCTGTTGAAAGGTGTTAATTGCATCTACTCCTAGACAATACATTGTCTATGGTACAAAGGTGTCAGAGACAGTACGTCTGTCTAGATATGTGGTTTGAGGTCAAGGCATTGTGTAAATGCCTTTTAGAATGTGATTGAGGTTCCTTATATGGGTGTGAAGATTATCTGTGATTGTGTATTATTCAAGGTTAATTGAACTCTATTGATGATGCGGTGCCGTCATGTCTAGCTACTGATTAGAGAATTAGCCTCATTGTGTGAATAGGGGGGTGGAGATGGCATTATCCCTTTGATTACTGTCACATGCTTGTAACTGTATAAAAAGCTGAGAAGAAAACCATTAAAGTGTTCAGATCCTTGAAACCAGTACCAGAGCTTGTGTCTCGGTTATTATGGGAAATTATATGGATTGTGTATGCAGTATTGTCGGAGTGTGTCAGATAAGCTTGTCGTGGTTGGATGGAAGGTTGTAAATGGTGGTGACCGTTAAAGATATGAAATGTAAAATCTGTAACGCAAATCTTGAAATAAATAAAGAATTTATGAAAAAGAAAACATCCAATTAATCACCAATGGCTGGACACGATCCTGTAGCCAATTTTTATCCAAATGCATACCATGCCCTCCACGCCAAAACATCTTTAATTAGAACTATAGGAATTTTTATTATTATTATGGATAGGGTAAGGGAGGTGTAAAGGAACCCCAAATGGGACAGAGGTTAACGCCAGTTACAATATTCCATTCCAAACCCAAGACAGCTTATCAACACTCCACAATCTGGCAGCCAAACCCCAATAATGAGACACACAGCGCACGGCTCTATACCATTCAGAGAACATCCAATTAATCACCAACCACTGGACACGATCCTGTAGCCAATTTTTATCCAAATTCATACCATGTCCTCACCGCCAAAACATCTTTAATTAGAACTATAGGAGTTTTTTATTATTATTATGGGTAAGGGAGGGTTTTATTTGTCACCATCTGTGTCCCATTGCAGAGATTCCCTTTCACTTCCTGTCTTGTAACCAAACAGGAAGTGAGAGGAAATTCCTGAAAATTAAGGGAATTCCTTAGGGACCCCAAGGTCACCAAAACTAGTGTCCCCATGGAAACATGTCCCCTCTATTACTTTTCTGGGGACAACCCAAAACTTTCCAGTTTTCTTTTACTTTCACTTACAGTGATAATAGTAAACAGGACAAATAGAGAGGAGAAATCTCCTTAATAGGGGCAAAGACAACAATAAAGATTGACACTCCATCCAAAACTAAAACTAAAAAGATTAGCCCTTAGTTATTGTAACAGGATGACCCGTGACACCCAGAGACTTTTGAGGGATGGGGGATACTCCTGTGCCAGCGGCCCTAAGAACTCTTGGGTCTAAGTTCACCCTGTGCCCCTTTTGGGCATAGGGTGGCTAATAAATCATAAACCATGAGATGGGACATCACTGACAGGTCATTGCAGGAGATACTGGACATATTACAAGTGGGTTATTTTGTCCTGACTAGGTCAATAGGACAATGACCCTTCAATGCTTAACTCAGGCTATTGAAATGCTAAGTGGAGCCGGCTTGTGTAAGACCTTTTCATCATGTTCTGCAGGTGAATAGCTGTTGTCAGAGACGGGACGTCTCTGGGAGATAATTACCTCAACTAAATGTCTTTTAGAATGTGATAGAAGTTCATTGTATGTGTGTGATAACCCTGTTTAAAAGCCTATTGATGCCCAGGTGGGAAACCCTTTCTGTCGGAGACAGTCCATCTGTCTAAAGATGTGGATTGAAGGGAAGTCATTGTGTGATGGTATTTTGTTTGAGTTCTATTGATAAAAGTATGTGATTAAAGCCCCCCATGGTGTGAAGGGGGGTGGAGATTTCATTGACCCTTTGATTACTGTCACATGCTTGTAACTGCATAAAAAGCTGAGAAGAAACCACTAAAGCATTCATACATTTTGGAACTAGAGAACAGAGCGGTCAGTCTCATTTTCTGGGGAATTGATATGGATCTTGTCGTATTGGAGGGAGTGTCGAGGGGTAGTGTGAGTGGATGGAGATATTAAAACGATGGTGACCTTACAGTTATACTTTAATATGTGACCAGAAACCCTTCCAGAGGCAGATCATTTCTCTACAATATGGAAGTGTCACCCCCTCCTCCTGACACACCCCTCAATCAGGGTGACCCAGAACCCTTCCAGGGGCCGATCATTCCTCTACAATCTCTGTGATGGAAGGTCACCCCTTCCTCCTGACACCACTCCACTCAGGGTGACCCAGAACCCTTCAGGGGCCGATCATCTCTCTACAATATGGAAGGTCATCCCTTCCTCCTGACACCACTCCACTCAGTGTGACCCAGAACCCTTCCAGGGGCAGATCATTCCTCTACAATATCTGTGATGGAAGGTCACCCCTTCCTCCTGACACCCACTCCACTCAGGGTGACCCAGAACCCTTCCGGGGACAGATCATTCCTCTACAATCTCTGTGATGGAAGGTCACCCCTTCCTCCTGACTCCACTCTACTCAGGGTGACCCAGAACCCTTCCAGGGGCCAATCATTCCTCTACAATCTCTGTGATGGAAGGTCCCCCCTCCCTCCTGACACCACTCCACTCAGGGTGACCCAGAACCCTTCCAGGGGCAGATCATTCCTCTACAATCTCTGTGATGGAAGGTCCCCCCTTCCTCCTGACACCACTCCAATCAGGGTGACCCAGAACCCTTCCAGGGGCCGATCATTCCTCTACAATCTCTGTGAGTCTCTAAGTCCTGATCATATCAATAAGTACCCACATATGTGACCCACTTAATGATTCTGTATATGTGACTATGCTTGGTGGCGATGGGCTAACCTCCTTCACCCTGCTCTAGTATTATTATGGAGTACAAGGTCTGCATGCCAAATGTGTCCTTCCAAACCATTTCATGTGGCCTTGCACATCTCCTGCAGCTGCCGCACCCCCTCATCTATGCCCCGTCTCAGCAGTTGGCAGCAGAGAGGAGGACAGAACTCCTCCATCAGATCCTGCACTTTTCCATGGAGCTGCAAAACCACTCATCTCTGATCCCATCTCAGAAGTAGGGACAGGGAGGAGGACAGAACTCCTCCTACGGATCTGGGACCTCTCTGTGCAACTGTAGCACTCCCTTGTCTTTGCCTCCTCTGGTCTCAGCAGACTCTGGCAGCTGACTCCAACCCTCCTCTGGTCCTCCTCCAGACCCTGCACTTTCTGCTTCCTCCTGGCAGGAGGCGGGTGCACTGTGATCTAAGTGAGGGCGGGGGACCCCTGAGTTCTGATGTTGGAGAGGCTCTTGCAATCTGATGTAAGGAGGGTTTGGTTCCCTCTTGCAGATACAGTCGGCCCCTTGGGGGACACCACAATGCTGAGGGCCACAATAAAACTCCTGTTATAGAGGGTTTCCCACCTTCTTATTACATGGATGATCCTCCATCTGTGAACACAGAACATCGGACAATACATTACTAACCATCAAAATAAAGGGCGTCTCCATAATCATCATAGAGGGCGGGTACGGGACCACCTGAAAGGAGGAAATCATTTACAAGTCAGTCTATTCTCAGGATTTATCATTGTAGCGCCCTCTAGTGCTAGAAGTGTAAAAATGTTGTGTAGCAAGGTGTCACTTTGTGAACGTAGTTTATATAGACTACAGTTTGTGCCTAACAGGAACTCAGCTCCCTCTGGTGTCCATTTATTATATTGCTGCAGTTTGTTTGTCTCAGCTATGATGGGACCAATGCATGATGGACATTGTAGTACAGAGAGACAGAGACTCTATTACTGTGGATTGGAAATAAACTACAATGTCCACCAGGGGGGACTGACCATTGAGGAACTCGGGCACTGCCCGAGGGCCCCATGCCACTAGCTGGCCCCATCAGGGTTGCCAGGCTCATTAAAACCAGGGACAGTATGTAAAAATCTGTGTTTTTTCTTACATCTGTCCCTGATAGGTCCGAAACCGACATGCTTTTGATGTGAAAATCCCGAGATTTTAGCTGCCCCGCCTCTGTACTGCCACCTGGCTTGGTGGCCATCTGTAAGCCTGGGGGCCCCATAATCTTCTATTGCCCCGGGGGCCCCTTGAGTTGTCAGTCCGTCCCTGATGCCCACAGCGCCACTGTGCTACACAAAGTGCACCACATACAGCAGCTGGGACAACTTATTTAAGGCGTGGGAAGGCTTTTTTCCGGCCTCTTGGGACGCCGTCTCTCAACAGGCAAGAGGCCTTCATTGAGTGAGCTTAGGCCGGAGAAGCCTGGGCCTAAAGTTGTGGAGACCGAATCGCCTGACGGAGGGATCCTTACCACAGCTTTGCTGATCGGACCTGTGGTGGAAATTTGAAGATGTATTTATTATGTATTGTCATAATTGGCACCCAGTGTCGGCACTTCCGCAACCCGCTCTAAATAGAGCTGACTGTGGCAGTCCTGAGGCTGGTTGAATCTCGTCGGTAGTAGAAAATGTCTTGAGGTTGGAGTGTGATGGTTGCGGTGTGGGCGTCTGTCCGCCAGCGAGGGGCCCTCTGTGTCTTTAGCACAGACCATCGTTGAGGGGGATGCGTTCACTTCGCAGGCACACTAGTGGCTGTAGACAGATGTACGCTCTTATCTGGGTCATGTCTGATCAGCAGGATTTGGGGTTAGTAGCGTGCCTCTGTAAATAGCCTCCATTCCGCCTCAATAAGGGTATAATCTGGATATGTGTTATTCTATGGAATGGAGACAGATTAAGGGTTCTATCAGCGTATAATATGAGAGCTTGTGAGCGTTTCTGGGGTCAGGGGGTGGCACATGCACTCCTGACCAGACACGCCCATAAGACTTTAGCCAGCATTGTATGTACTCTATTCATTGTATTGTATACTATTCATGTATTCAATGTGACTTCCTGTTAGAGGGAATGTTTTGCTGTGTGTAGAAGACATCCGGGGATGACCACTCCCGATTTACTGGTGATGACTTCCTGTTTTGTGTAAATAAAGCCGTGCTAAGCTTGTGGGCGGGCAATGATGGCGATGACGGTGACTTGATAACAGCTGCTGTGAGGTCTCTTGACTTGTATGGATGGGCAGAGAATGGATGGTGAGTGAACCTTTTAGCTTATAAATGGCATTATTTCATTAAGATGGAGTGTGTGCTTTTTTTTAGCACAAGGCAAAGTGGCGGTGTGCTCTGCATAAAGCTAATTTGTCCACGACAGACCTGGGAGTGGAACCGACCCACACTCACAGCATCAGGGAGTGGCCTATCCACCGCCACTTTGTGAGTGGCTGCGCGGAGGACCAGAGACCAGAAGCTGCAGAGAGACTGAGGACCAAGAGAGTCCAGACGGAACATACCGGCGAAGCCTCATTTGGTGGGAGGGCACCTGCCCACCAACATAAATAACTGTGTTGCAGGAAGGCGTTTCCCATAGTCTCACTTACCAGACATGCAGACATCCCCAGTTTCAGGGGACAGTCCCCTGATTGAGGACACTGTCCCCGGACCAAGTCTGTCCCTGGTTTTGTGCCCTGATTGGATTTAATAGAGGGCGGGAGCAATTTCGAAGACAATCTGTGCAGAATTAAAATTAAAAAATTAGAATTACACCCCCCCCCCGCTCCACTGCTTCTACTAGCATAGGGGGGTTGTATTTTTTTCCCATTATCTGTGCCCCTTTCTGATGATCATGTGCTGGTCGGAGTGGAGGGAATATTTCTTCAGTTTCGGGAGCCCATTCAGCTTCGCTCACATGTTCTTCTGCCTTGGCTCAAGTCCCAACCAGCCACCTGCCTGCCTATCTCCTTGCCTTCCCTGGCGGAGTGATCTTCCTCCGCTCCCCATCCAGTAGTAGCTGAGGCCCGAAGAGTGAGACTTGAGAGGCTGTGAGGCGGGTAGTGACGGGCAGAGAGTCCCTGATTGCCACCATTACTAGTAATGAAAAAATATGTCCCCGGATTTCATTGAAAAAATCTGGTTACCTTACACTTACACTTTCTGGAAGTTTCCATGCCACAAACAGGGACACATTGCACCCGGGAGTGACATTGCGCTTTGGAGGATCAGCACCTTTATTGCCCTCACACTACATACTTTAAGTGTTTGTTCTTTTCTTCATATCTCGTGGTGGATTACAAAAGAGCACCAGTGTTGCCTAAGTTGACACAACGGGACACGTGTTGGTGGAACTGTCCACTGGAGGGAGCCAAAGAGCTTACAAACTCATACGCGGGATATAACTGCTTGTATTCATCTGTATTGTTATTTGCCATTCCAGTGAGTAGGGTGAGACCTGGTGGGCGGTGCCCCATTGCTGGTATCATTGCATTGGGGGATTCCTCCACTGTGTCCTTACTCAGGTCCGACCTCAGGTTGTGGTACTAGGACCCTTTGTATAGCCTAATTCTGAGCCAGTTATAGAACTCTACTGACTCTTACAGGGCCCTGTTTGAAGTCAAATGTAAAACTTTGTTTTATTTTCTTCACCAAGTAAACTACTCATCCTTGGTTAAGTTATCTTGTCTGTTGCATGCGTGGAGCAGGAAACCAGCAACAAGGTAACGGTTTTCCTTTACACATATACTGGTATAGTACTGTATGGTATTATTGTGGTTCTACACTGCTAGTGGATCCCACAATCAAGTTATTGTCCAGGTGTGCCAGGGGAGGGTTTTTGTCCTGGGTTGGGTAGAAATCCAGGGAGAGCTGGATGACTCAAAGGCAGCATTTCCCCTACTTACTTATCAAATGTTCTGGTACCTTTTAGAAGAATGGGAGGGGAGAAGAGGTGGAGTTGCCTGGAGTAGTCTGAGGACCCTGACCTATCCCCAACTTGGATTAGCAGGGGCAGGCCCCCTCAAATACTCAGGGTCAGCCCAGCTGGGGAGGAGTTGTTCGGGCGCGAATCTGGAGATGGAGTGTTAGGCTGTTGTTGCCTTTGAGGGAGCTCCCCAGTCTGGGGGGGGGGGGGGTGACATTGGGCGTGGGCATGGACAGGACCCTTTCAAGACACATGGAGATGTCCTGGACAGGAGGCACTGGGAGCAAGAAGAGAACAGTGGGAGAACACTGCTGGACAAGCCTCCAGGAGCAACAGTCTGGTGAATCAGTAGGACTGTGAGGCATGCCTGAGAGGAGTGGGATGGCACAGTCTGGGATAGGTGCGGAGCCAGTCAGGAGAACTATGCTGGCACAGGCAGTGGAAAGGGGCAGCTGGCAGAGCCTTAGGAGGTGGTACTGGGAGCAGTAGCCACATGTAGGACAGCTAGCACTAAGAACTATTACCATTTATCTACACCATAGGGGCCCACGGTTCCTGCCTGCAAAGGACATATGCTTTGGGCCTGGCTAAGATAGTATTAGGCACCCAACACAGTGCTAGTTGGTCCTGGCAGTGATAGTCTGCAAGCAAGTGTATGTGCTGGAGAACAAGAGAAGAGATTGTCTATACAAGTAATCCTTAAAATTCCAATCTTCAATCAAGTGGGCATCCCATACAGGGCCGGCGCTAGCGCAAGGCAACATTAGCACTTGCCTTACGGCGCCAGCCAGGGGACAGGGCGGAAAATCAGTCGTGGCCGTACGATCGCGACCTCAGACCAGCAATCCAGCAGGAAGTGCGCCGTGCTGGGTGCAGTTCACCCAGGCACCACAGAGGTGGGGGCGCTCAAGCGCCAGAGTGCCCTGCTCCCTCCTCCTCTCCTTGTCTGAAGCCACGCTCTCCACCGCCGTGGTATTTCCTTTCTTGAGTCCTCCTCTGTCACGGTCGTCATCTTTTCCACCCGGACCGCGCAGCTGCACTCTCCAGCTGCCGCCCAGGTGGGGTTTGTCCCGAGGGGGGGTTTGTGGTGACCTCTCTACTAATGAAGGAGGGTGACCGTGGTTTGTGGGGGGGGGGGGGTCTGTACTGTACTGCGCATGCTCCATAGTACGCCGCAAATACATTGGTTTCAACGTCAACGTAATTAACGCACAGCTCTATTCGCGACGAGTTACGTAAACGACGTAAACGACAGAAAAACCCGACGCTGTCCATACCTAACATGGTGTACGCCGCTCCTACGCAAGGTCACCCCTCCTTCTAGCAGTAGTAACTTACGCTTACGCAAACTATGTTAACTACGACAATGGCGCGCAAATACGTTCGGGAATCTGCGTATCAGGCTCATTTGCATATTCAATGCAGAAATCGACGGGTACGCCACCTAGCGGCCAGCGTAACATTACAACTTAGATCCGACGGTGTAAGAGACTTACGCAAGTCGGATCTACGCCAAATCTATGCGTAACTGATTCTAAGAACCAGTCGCATAGATACCCAGGGCCAGAAACAGAGATACGACGGCGTATCTCATATGAGAATCTGGCCCTATGTATGTAAACCAACTGTTAGGTGGAAGCAGTTGGGTGGCTCTTCAGCCACTCAATTCTTTTCACACAACCTGGTAACAGTCGATCCCCCACCATGTTTTCAGGGCTCTGCACTCCCATCAGCAGATCCAGGACCAGCATGGTGAGTGCCGCTGGGTAGAGAGGAAGAAGATCATTGAACTTCTGTTCGTTGATCCCCTTCCTACAAAGAACCCAGAAGTAACATTTTTGTTATTGTCAATTCCCAGTCCTTCTGTCACTTTGGATCTAAAGGAGAGAGATCTGCTCTCCATTATCTCCAATAGGGGGCAGGTGAGACATCGGGGGTCTAAAAGTCACTCAAGAATAAACAAAAATTGTGAAAAAAGTTTGTAAAAAATGAAGGTACACCGAGAACTTAAACCCCCCTAAAAAAATGTTAGCCCCCCTGATGTAACCTCATCTTTTATATTTTACCAACAAAATTGCTAATGGCTAATAGGGATGAGCCCGCTTCCTGAATTTGACTTTAACGTCGGGTGTTCGCTGAATTCTGAACATTATGGGGCGTTAGTGGGAAATCTGAGTGCCCGTGGAATGCCCCATAATGCACTGTGAGATCGCTGCTGAATGGCCAAAGCACCTGACCTGCATGCTTTTGTCAATCACAGCGCACTCTGCTGGGAGAGCCATGATTGGCCTAAAGCAGGGTGCCTTTGGCACAGTCACGCCCCACGCTATGTAAGGCTTTTCTAAACAAAAAAATCTTAATTCAAAACTCGCTCACAGCTGTAATGTATTGCCGGGTCCCGGTAATATACATAAAAATCATAGAAAAAAATGGCGGACTAGGTGCTTTGGGGGACCAGAAATCACCCTCCTTGTGTTGAGGGCATGTGGTCTGGTACGGTTCAGGAGGGGCGCTCTCTCGTCCCCCCTTTTTCTGCGGCCCGCCAGGTTGCGTGCTCAAATAAGGGTCTGGTATGGATTTTGGGGGGACCCCAATGCCATTTTCATTTTAGTGTGGGGTTCCCCTTAAAACCTATGCCAGACCCGAAGGCCTGGTATGTATTTTGGGGGGGCCTCCATGCCATTTTTTTCATTTTGGCGCGGGGTTCCCCTGCCAGCCTGGAAATGGACTGGGGGGAACCCACGCTGTTTTTTTCAATGATTTTTTATGTATGTTGTCGGGATCCAGCAATACATTAGAGCCACAAGCAATTTTATCAATCATTTTTTTCCTGTAGAAATGTCATTTTGCTGCGGTACTGTTATGAACATGGGAAAGATGCGCTACTTTACAGGCAGACTAAGGTGTAATGGCAAACACTGTGGCCCGGATTCACAAAGCATTTACGCCGATGTATCTCCAGATACGCCGCGTAAGTACAAATATGCGCCGTCGTATCTGTGCGCCGGACCCACAAACTAAGATACGCCTAAAAACTGACTTCATCCCACCGACGTAACTTGCCTACGCCGACGTAGAGTGGGCGCAGATTTACGCTGGACGCATTTGGCGCTCCCATTGATTTCCTATTCAAATATGCAAATGAGGGAGATACGGCGATTCACAAACGTACTTGCGCCCGGCGCCTGATTTAAGCGGTTTGCGTATGTTTTACATTCGGCGTAAAGTTATTCCCCATAGATGAGGCGCAACCCATGCAAAGGTACGGACCAGGGAACACAAGCCTACGTATTGTACGTTGGATGTCTGTGAATATGGGCCGACGTGGGTGTGGCTGGGCGTAGGTTACGTTCACGGCGTACACAGCGATCCGGCGTCTCTTAGGCAGTTGTTCCAACGTGGTTGTACGCATGCGCACGGGGATACGTCCACCTCTCGACGCATGCGCAGTTCGTTTTAAGTACTTGTCTGGCGCCCGGCCCATCATTTGCATGTAGTCACGCTTCATTAGCATGGATCACGCCCACTTCCAGCCCACTTCCACCTACTTCCACTTACGAAATACCCTGGCGCAGAGTTGGGAGCAATAGCTTGCTGAATTCAGTGCATGCCTCTCCGCGCTGCGCTGGCGTAGCGTACTATGGGGTAGATTTACGTAGAGCGACGTATAATTGTGCGGGCGTAGCGTATTTTAGATACGCTACGCCGCCGTAAATTAGAGATGCAAGTGCTGTATTCACAAAGTAATTGCTCCCTAAGTTACGGCAGTGTAGGGTAAATGGGCCGGCGCAAGCCCGACTAATTCAAATGTGTTTCATGTGGGCGTGTTTTATTAAAATTAAGCGTGACCTCACGTAAATGAAGTTTTTTACTAACGGCGCATGCGCCGTCCGTAGACGTATTCCCAGTGCGCATGCTCCAAATTACGCCGCTAAGACTCATTGGTTTCGACGTGAACGTAATTTACGGCCAGCCCCATTCACGGACGAGTTACGCAAAACGACGTAAAACGTGAAAAATGTCCCGACGTCCATACTTAACATTGGCTGTGCCATCTTTTTGGCGGTTTATCTTTACGCCTGAAAGCGCCTTACGTAAACGGCGTATCTTTACTGCGACGGCCGGGCGTACGTTCGTGAATAGGCGTATCTCGTTGATTTACATATTCTAGGCGTAAATCAGCGGGAACGCCCCTAGCGGCCAGAGTAAATAGGCAGCTAAGATACGACGGCATAGGAGACTTAAAGCGGAGTTCCACCCTTTAAATCACTTTGTTTCATTCCATCCAGCATACTGGCGTCAGCGCCAGTATGCTGTTTTTTTTTTTTTAATGCGCGTACTTACTTTATATAAAATCATTGAATTTCAGGCGCACCGCGGTATGCCGCCGCTATAAGGCGTCACGCCTTCCGGAAACAGCCGATTAGCATTCGGCTCTTCTTGGCGCCTGCGCACAGACCCAGGAGCTGACTGCGCAGGCGCCGTATATAGCCGCGTCACGCCCCCAAGTCTGTCCCCGGTTTTGTCCCCGGATTGGATTTGAACAGGGACTGGGGCAAAGACATTCAGTGCAGAATAAAAAAAAGATTCTGAATTACACACCTCCACTGCTACTAGCTTAGGGGGGGGGTGGGGTGTATTTTTTTCCATTATCTGTGCCAGGGCTGGACTGGGACAAAAATTTGGCCCTGGACTTCATCTAGACTGGCCCACTTTGACAGGTCTCTCCCATGGCGGCCGGAAAACTCCCGCACCCCCCCCCCCCGGCCACCCAAGCCCCCTTCACTAGCCCTAGCTGTTCTACTTTATTAGAGTAGAACGGCTGGTACTGGTACACTTATAGGCAGTACCAGTGGGGAATCTAGACATTATTTCACCCAATAAGGGGCAAGAAGTGAGAAACTCCCAGGCCATAGCTGTTGAGTCAGCGGTCTGTCCCCTCCCCCTGCTCCTCTGGTCCTTCCCCCTAGGTGAGCTCTGCGGGGAGGGAGAGGAGGTGGAGGGGGCAGCGGTCCGCTGTGAGTGAAGCCGGCCCACTGAGCTATCGGCCCACCGGGAAACTCCCTGTAGTCCCAATGGCCAGTCCATCCCTGATCTGTGCCTCTTTCTAATGATCATGTACCGGTCGGAGTGGAGGGAATATTTCTTCCATTTCGGGTGCATGCCCATTCCCCTCCACTTCTGTTCTTCTGCCTTGGCTCAAGTCCCAGCCAGCCACCTCCTTGCCTTCACTGGTGAGTGAGTGAGTGAGAAACTTTTATAGCGCAACACATGCAAACTGAATCGCCTCCGGGCGCTGGATCCGTACTTTGAGTCGGATCGTGTGACCTCAGAAGAGAAGGGTTTTAATCTCTCTCCTAAAGGCCAGGTGGTCCAACTCCAGTCGGGTGGTGGTTGGCAGCGCGTTCCATAGTCGAGGTCCCTGAACAGCAAACCTTCGATCTCCCTTGGATTTGTATTTGGCTTTGGGTTTTGATTGGTGGATCGCAAAATACGATTGGGGTTATGTGTTTTTATTTTTTCACATAGATATTGGGGGGCGTTTCCGTGGATGCACTTATGCATTAGACAGAGTGTCTTGAAGGTGATTCTGTCCTTTACTGGCAATCAATGAAGGGATCTCACTGGTGGAGTGATCTTCCTCCGCACCCCACCTAGTAGTAGCCGGGGCCTGGAGAGTGAGACTTGACAGGCTGTGAAGCGGGCGGCGGCGATGGGCAGAGAGTGGCTGATTGCCACTATTACTAGTTTAAAAAAAAAATATGTCCCCGGATTTTATTTTAAAAATCTGGTCACCTTGGTATAAAGTGTTTTCTTTTTTTTGTGTGTAAAGTAAGACATCTACCAAGAATCTTCAAGATACAAACCCCCCTCTTATCTCACAAGCAGGCAAAAGTGGTATGTAGATTTATTTCTGGCTAGATATTGTGGTGGAAATTTGAAGATGTATGTAATATGTGTTGTCGTAGTGTCACCAGGGTTAGCACTTCTGCAACCCGCTCTAAAGTAAGGTGACCAGATTTTTTAAATGAAATCCGGGGACATATTTTTTCTTTACTAGTAATGGCGGCAATCAGCGACTCTCTGCCCGTCGCCGCCCCCCTCACAGCCTCTCAAGTCTGAGGCGCCGTACACACGGCAGAGAACCTCGACGGGCAGAACACATCGTTCCGCCCGTCGAGGTTCTCTCCCGGCTGTCGAATTCGGCGACCCGCCCGTCGGGAATGGCAACCAGCCATTCTTCCGGGCGGGCCGTCGAGGAAATAGAGAGCGTGCTCTCTATTTCGGCTCGACGGGCTTCCCGACGGAAAGCTCGCCGAGACCGTACACACGGCCGAGGTCCTCGCTGGAATGTGCATTCCAGCGAGGTTCTCGCTGGTTTTCAGCGAGAACCTCGGCCGTGTGTACGGCGGCTCACTCTTCGGGCCCCGGATACTACTGGGTGGGGAGCGGAGGAAGATCACTCCCCCAGGGAAGGCAAGGAGATAAGCAGGGGGCTCGCCAGGATTTGAGCCAAGGCAGAACAACATGCAAGCAAAGCTAAATGGGCATGCGCCCGAAACTGAAGAAATATTCCCTCTGCTCTGACCAGCACATGACCCTCAGAAAGGGGCACAGATAATGGGAAAAATACAACTCCCCTATGCTAGTAGGCACGGCGGAGCGGGGGGGGGGGGGTGTAATTCTATTTTTTTTTTATTTTAATTCTGCACTGATTGGGGTAGATTCACATAGAGATCCGACGGTGTATCTACTGATACACCGTCGGATCTGTGAGATCCAACTCTCGGATCTATGCGGATAATTCTTCGAATCAGGTTCCGCATAGATCTCCCTTAGAGCCGACTGGTGTAAGTGAGTTACACTGTCGGTTCTTAGGCTGCATTCTCCCGCCGTCCGCTAGGTGGCGCTTCTTTTTTTCTACGCGACGAATATGCAAATGAGGAGAACCGCCGATTCAGAACCGAACGCCCGGCCGTCGCTTTTTTTTTTTTACGTCGTTTGCGTTCGGCTTTTTCCGGCGGATCGTTACCCCTGCTATATGCGGGGTAAGTGCGGCGGATCCTATGTTAAGCGTGGCCGTCGTTCCCGCGTCGAGTTTTGAATTTTTTACGTCGTTTACGTAAGTCGATCGGGAATACGGCCATACGTTAATTGCGTTAACGACGAACACAATGACGTCCTTGCGACGTCATTTGAAGCAATGCGCGCTGGGAAATTTCGCCGGCGGCGCATGCGCAGTACGATCGGCGCGGGGACGCGCGCGATTTAAATAGTAAACTCCCCCTAGCCGCGTAATTTGCATTCCGCCGGGGGAGTTACGATCCGCCAGGGCTACTTACGAGGCAAGTGCTTAATGAATACAGCGCTTGCCTCAAAAACTGGCGCAGGCGGATCGTAAAAAAGATAGATCACGCGGATCAAAAGTTCCGCTGATCTACATGAATCTACCGCACTGTCTTTGAAATTGCCCCTGCCCCCTATTAAATCCAATCTGGGGACAAAACCAGGGACAGACCTGGTCCGGGGACAGTGTCCTCAATCAGGGGACTGTCCCCTGAAACTGGGGATGTCTGGTCACCCTACTCTAAAGAGCTGACTGGGGCAGACTGAGGCTGGTTGAATTCCGCCTGATAGTGGAAAGTGTCTTGAGGTTGGAGTGTGATGGTTGGTTGCGGCGTGGGCGTATGTCCGCCGGCGAGGGGCCCCTCTGTGCATTTAGCACCAACGATCATTGGGGGGGACGCGTTCACTTCGCAGGCACACTAGTGGTTATAGGCGGATGTGCGCTCTTGTTTTTGCTGTGTCTGATCAGCACGGCCGGGATTCGTAGCTCACGCCTGTAGATAGCCTCCATTCCACCTTAATAAGCGTATAATCCGGATATGCGTTATTCTATGGAATGGCACAAAATAAGGGTTCTATCAGCGGTAATGTGAGAGCTTGTGAGCGTAGCGCCTGGTTACTTCAAATTTAGAGGGGGGTCAGAGTGTTAACTGACTCTGATTAAATTATTATGTTTAAAACTGGTCTCTGTCTCAGCTTGCCTGTGTTGGGGGCTCACTCTGTTGCTTCTGGGGTGCTGTTCCCACCCCAGGACAATAGGTGGCAGCAGTGGAGTCGAGGTTTGGGTGCTCTTCCCTAGCAGCCAATCAGAAGGGAGTTTCCTCGCTGGGCATGCTGGGGGAGGATATGTATGGGACAGACGCCATTTGATCTGGGTTCTTCTTCGAGTGCTGCACCCACCTTTAGGGTGACTGCATCACAGCGCCCCGGCGTTCGCGTGCCATGTTGGGCCAGAACATTTAAGCTGTGGTGGGGAGCCAGGTAGTCGACTGGGTTCCCGATCTTGAAGATCCCAAGCTGTACTGCTGTTTGGTGGGGAGTCCATCTGAGGAGAGCCAATGAGAGGCTGGCGATCCAATCGGGTCTCGACAAACCACCGGGGATCAAAGTAGCCGGACACTGAGAGGCTGGTCACCTGTCAGTCGGTACCTGAGAACCATATGAAGGAGATCCAGGGGCAATTCTATCAAGGAGGATCATCTCCGTAATTACAAGCACAGAGAGGACCTGTCCGGGACAGGAGATGATCAGAGACTAGAGATATAATACAGGAGAGGATCAGAGACTGCAGACATAATACGGGAGATGATCAGAGACTGCAGACATAGTACAGGAGATGATCAGAGACTAGAGATATAATACAGGAGAGGATCAGAGACTGCAGACATAATACAGGAGATGATCAGAGACTAGAGATATAATACAGGAGAGGATCAGAGACTGCAGACATAATACGGGAGATGATCAGAGACTGCAGACATAGTACAGGAGATGATCAGAGACTAGAGATATAATACAGGAGATGATCAGAGACTGCAGACATAATACAGGAGATGGTCAGAGACTGCAGACATAGTACAGGAGATGATCAGAGACTGCAGACATAGTACAGGAGATGATCAGAGACTGCAGACATGATACAGGAGATGATCAGAGACTGCAGACATAGTACAGGAGATGATCAGAGACTGCAGACATAATACAGGAGATGGTCAGAGACTGCAGACATAGTACAGGAGATGATCAGAGACTGCAGACATAGTACAGGAGATGATCAGAGACTGCAGACATGATACAGGAGATGATCAGAGACTGCAGACATAGTACAGGAGATGATCAGAGACTGCAGACATAGTACAGGAGATGATCAGAGACTGCAGACATGATACAGGAGATGATCACAGACTGCAGACATAGTACAGGAGATGGTCAGAGACTGCAGACACAGTACAGGAGATGATCAGAGACTAGAGATATAATACAGGAGAGGATCAGAGACTGCAGACATAGTACAGGAGATGATCAGAGACTAGAGATATAATACAGGAGAGGATCAGAGACTGCAGACATAGTACAGGAGATGATCAGAGACTAGAGATATAATACAGGAGAGGATCAGAGACTGCAGACATAATACAGGAGATGATCAGAGACTAGAGATATAATACAGGAGATGATCAGAGACTGCAGACATAATACAGGAGATGGTCAGAGACTGCAGACATAGTACAGGAGATGATCAGAGACTGCAGACATGATACAGGAGATGATCAGAGACTGCAGACATAATACAGGAGATGGTCAGAGACTGCAGACACAGTACAGGAGATGGCCAGAGACTGCAGACATAGTACAGGAGATGATCAGAGACTGCAGACATAGTACAGGAGATGATCAGAGACTGCAGACATAGTACAGGAGATGATCAGAGACTGCAGACATGATACAGGAGATGATCAGAGACTGCAGACATAATACAGGAGATGGTCAGAGACTGCAGACACAGTACAGGAGATGGCCAGAGACTGCAGACATAGTACAGGAGATGATCAGAGACTGCAGACATAGTACAGGAGATGATCAGAGACTGCAGACATAGTACAGGAGATGATCAGAGACTGCAGACATGATACAGGAGATGATCAGAGACTGCAGACATAGTACAGGAGATGATCAGAGACTGCAGACATAGTACAGGAGATGATCAGAGACTGCAGACATGATACAGGAGATGATCAGAGACTGCTGACATAGTACAGGAGACGATCAGAGACTGCAGACATACTGCAGGAGATGGCCAGAGACTGCAGACATAGTACAGACTGAGATGATCAGAGACTGCAGACATAGTACAGGAGATGATCAGAGACTGACAGCAGACATAGTACAGGAGATGGTCAGAGACTGCAGACATAGTACAGGAGAGGATCAGAGACTGCAGACATAGTACAGGAGATGATCAGAGACTGCAGACATAGTACAGGAGAGGATCAGAGACTGCAGACATAGTACAGGAGATGATCAGAGACTGCAGACATAATACAGGAGATGGTCAGAGACTGTGCAGACATAGTACAGGAGATGATCAGAGACTGCAGACATAATATAGGCGACGGTCAGAGACTGCAGACACGGTACAGGAGACGCTCAGAGGCTGCAGACATAGTACAGGAGATGATCAGAGACTGCAGACATGATACAGGAGATGATCAGAGACTGCAGACATAGTACAGGAGATGATCAGAGACTGCAGACATAGTACAGGCGACGGTCAGAGATTGCAGACATAGTACAGGAGATGATCAGAGACTGCAGACATAGTACAGGCGACGGTCAGAGACTGCAGACATAGTACAGGAGATGATCAGAGACTGCACACATAGTACAGGAGATGATCAGAGACTGCAGACATAATACAGGCGACGGTCAGAGACTGCAGACATAGTACAGGAGATGATCAGAGACTGCAGACACGGTACAGGAGACGATCAGAGGCTGCAGACATAGTACAGGAGATGATCAGAGACTGCAGACATAGTACAGGAGATGGTCAGAGACTGCAGACATAGTACAGGAGATGATCAGAGACTGCAGACATAATACAGGAGATGGTCAGAGACTGCAGACATAATACAGGAGATGATCAGAGACTGCAGACATGGTACAGGAGATGGTCCATTAGACCCCTTTCACACTGGAGACATTTTTCAAGTGCTTTAACACTGGGGTGGTGCGCTGACAGGACATCAAAAAAGATCCTGCGGGCTTGCGGCGCGAGGAGAATGGACGCTTAGAACCGAAGCTCCCGCTCGCCGGACACACAGCGACGACTTCTCAGCAGCTATACCGCACTATCGATCGCACGATCCGCCGTCTGAGACGTAGGAGGACCCCGGGGAACCAATGTCCCGCAAACGGAAGGAGGAACGTTACCTCCAAAAGCTTACGGCCTTCTCGTTTCAGCCCGCTCGGCGGGGGCCCAGCTAAAAATGGCGCCGACGGAGAGAAGGGACAGATGCCTGCGGCCTACACAGACCTCCCTGGCAGTGATCAGGCAGACACAGCAGGGGGAATGTCATCCCCACACCACGAAGGATCCCCTCCACTATCCCCCGGCACTAGGAGCCCTGCAAAGGCGCGGATGCGCCTGGATCCATCGCAGCAGCATGGAAACGTGAGTACCATGCTTCACAGCCCTGACGCCATTTCCTCATTGCAGTCCTCCATTGCGGCTTTCCCCACAACAGGGCAGCCCGTTTTGGACTCGACCATGAAAGACATGCTATTGCTATTGCAATCCTCACTGATTAGTGTTGCTCACGAATATTCGCATTGCGAATATTCGTTACGAATATTGCATATTCGAGTATTCGCGAATAACTCGAATATTGCGGTGAATATTTGCTATTGCGAATATTCGTATTTTTTCAAATTTATTTTTAAAACAGATCACATCCTAGTGATCTCCATCGACGTCTAAAAGCATTGCTGGTATGATTAGAGACCCTGGGCCGAGTACCTGAGGCGATCCTTTTATGTTGCCGAATATTCGCGTTGCGTTCTCTGCCCTTCTGTGTTTTGTGTATAAAAAAAAAAAATAAAAAAAAAATAATTAGCTTTAGTTTAGTCATATAAGTTTGTGTAAGTAGAGTTAGGGCCAGATTCAGGTAGATGGGCGCTTCTTTACTTGGGAGTAACGTTTCTCGTTTACGTTACTCCGCCGCAACTTTAGGAGCAAGTACTGTTATTCACATAGCACTTGCTCCTAAAGTTGCGGCGGCGTAACGAAAATGAGCCGGCGGAATTCAAATTGGGCGGGTAGGGGGCGTGTATTATGTTAACTAGGCGGGATCCCGCGGCGAACGTACTGCGCATGCGTCGACTGTCAGTGCGCATGCTCCAAATTCTGTCAGGGAACGTCAATGACGTCAATCCCCCATTCACGGACGTTTTACGCAAACAACGTGAAAATTTGTAAACTCGACGCGATGACGACGGCCATACTTAACATAGGATACTCCACTAGGGGGCTGGTTTTTCTTTACGCCGCGTATCTCTTACGGAAACGTGGGAAAGTCACTGCGTCGGGCCCGAATACGATCGTGAATTTCCGATTCCCGCTGATTAACATATTCTCGGCGTTAATCAGCGGGAACGCCCCGAGCGCCATTTTTAAAATTGAAGTTCCGATACGACGGCGAAATACAATTACGCCGCTCGTATAGGAACTCCAACCCGGCGTTTCTTGTTTTCTGGTTACAGAGACGCCGGCTCAAAGTGACAGTTAGGCTGGCGGATCACTGATACCCCCGCCTAACTCTACCTGAATCTGGCCCTTAGTGTTTAGTGCATATTAGTTTAGTAATCCAAGAAATGATCTCCGTTTTCGCGTGTTGACGAGAATTTCGCAATCAATTTCGCATTCGCATTAGCAAAATTTCGCAAACATTTTTTTTTGATAAAATATCACGAATATTCTTCTATATATTGGTGAAATATTGCGAAATCGAATATGGCGTATTCCGCTCAACACTGTCACTGATGTCCAACCTGTCCTCCTTGATGCATAAATTCTCTACTAGCATGCAGCAGATGGGTAACAGGGTGTCATATATGGAGGAAAAAATGGAGGAGTGCACAGAAACTGTAAATGATCTTGTGGATGAATGTATGGCTCAGAAGGAAGATAATGAATGGATCAAGGCCAAAATAGCGGACCTCGAGGACAGGTCCAGATGCAATAATATAAAGCTTAGGGGTGTTCCAGAAACTGTCCTCCCCGCAGATCTCCGCACATACGCGGGCACCCTGTTTTCCACTCTATTGCCTAAGCTATCCCCCATTGAGCTAACGGTGGATCGTATCCACAGAATCCCCAAACCGCGCCACCTAGCGGACACAGTCCCGAGGGATGTGCTCCTCCGTATCCATTTTTACCAAGCAAAAGAACAGATCCTATCTAAAGCCAGAGCACTCCGCACCCTGCCTGCTCCGTATGCTGACATCCAAATGTATGCTGATCTCTCCCAACACACACTTCAGATGAGGAGGCAGTTAAACTCAGTGACCAAGGCCCTTACAAACCACACCGGTTTGACACTCATTGTGAACTGGACCCAGAGTCCAAGTTCTTTGTGGATTATAATCCTCTTACACAACTTGGGGTGTTCCTTATGAGGACACCTCGGTTTAATTGGCGCTGCACTTTTTTATAATACTCCTCATAGAAGCAGGGGTAACCTTACGCGAACGAAAACGACGTACGCGACGACGGTGCGGCGTAAAAGCGATCGGGAATCGGCGTAGTAGCCTCATTTGCATAGGCAAATGAGAAAACGTAAAGGCCGCCTAGTGGCTGGAGTTGTCATTACAACTACGACCTGCAAGTGTAATAGTATTACACTTGTCAGATGTTCAAGCGTATCTATGCCAAAGTGATGCTAAGAATCACGCGCATAGATACGAGCCAAAAAAACGGCAATACGACGGGGTATCTGAGATACTCCTTCGTAGCGCCGCTTAGAATCTGGCCCTCTGTCGTTCTCCATACTGTCACTGAATGCAAAAGGACTGAATCATCCAGTCAAACGTGGATGTCAGCCTTATCGCTTAACTGCGATATTCTGTGCATCCAGGAGACCCACCTACTGCATCAATCGCACCCCCGCTGCCAACACCGTCAATTCCCCCATGTTTTTACATCTTCCTATACGAAGAAGCAGAGGGGAGTGTTAATTGCTATACAGGACACAATCTCTTTTCAATTGCAAGATAGTATACTTGATCCAGAGGGTCTTTTTATTATTTTAATTTGTTTAATTTACAATGTTTAATATACCTTGGTTTCACTGTATGCACCCAATGAGCGTCAAATATCATTTCTTAAATCTGTTATGAAGAAGGTTAAAAGTTTCCAAAAAGGTAATCTCCTACTGTGCGGACACTTTAACCTTGTCCCAGACCAGGTTATGGACTCCAGTGCAGGTCCCAAACGACACGCATCCCCTTTGAAAAACTTTATTTCGTCAAATGAATTGTTTGATGTGTGGAGGTGTTGTCACACGAGCGAAAAGGATTATACCTTCCTCTCCCCACGCCACAACACCTACTCACGGAGAGATCTGTTTCTGTCTGATAGATCACTGCTCCAAAGAATTTCTGCCTCAAAGATCCACCCCACCCCCTGGTCGGACCATGCTCCTATTAGTATCACTATTGATACTGGGTCCTCTCCAACAAATTCCTATCTCTGGAAAGCTAACAATTCCCTCATCCGAGACCCAAATACTGCTAATCTAATACAGCAGCGCCTGGAGGAATACTTTTCCCTAAACTCCCATTCAGTGTCTGATCCGGTGGTGGTATGGGCTGCACACAAGGCGTAAAGTAATTAGAGGAGTGTTTCTACAGCTAGGCGCCAGGGCAAAAAGAACTAGAACATGGAAAATAGACCAACTAACGGCAGACATTGAGCTCACTGACTCCCAAAACAAGGCTCAGCCTTCTCCCTCTCTGCAAGCTAAAATCTTTTCTCTTCGACATGAGCTGCGATCATTACTTTTAGAATCATTTGAAAAGGCTTGCACAAAAGTTAGGGCCACGTTTTACGCAACAGGGAATAGGGCAGGCAAGATGTTGGCCTTGAAAATACGTGGCCACAGAATCAAATCAAAAATCCCATACATTTACCACCCCCACACTAAAGAGAAACTGATGAAACCCCACGATATTTCGAATGCATTTAGCGAATACTATGCTGACCTGTATAACTTAAAGAATGACAAATCCACCACCCACCCTTCATTACAGGACATAACGACTTTCCTGGACCGACTTAGACTTCCTTCACTATCGGCCGTCCAATTAGCAGTCCTTAATGCCCCCTTCACAGCCACCGAACTAGAAAACGCAATCAACAATCTACCTAATGCCAAATCGCCAGGACCCGACGGTTTTACAGGGGAATATTATAAAAGGTTCCACCATACCCTAACTCCCACCCTCTGTGAAGTCTTTAACTTAGCAGCAACATCCTCATCTTTCCCCCCTGACATGTTGTCTGCGATCGTAGTAACTCTCCCTAAGCCGGGCAAAGAACCAACCTCGCCTCAAAACTTCGCCCCATCTCCCTCCTCAATGTGGACACCAAATGATATGCCAAATTGATAGCTAATCGAATGAACGCCATCCTCCCCACACTTATCCACACGGACCAATCGTGCTTTACTAAACGTCGACAAGCATCGGACGCCACAAGGCGAATGATAAATGTCATCCATCTAGCCGGAACTTCTGGGACCCCCTCTGTACTCCTGTCCCTTGACGCTGAAAAAGCATTTGACAGGGTACATTGGGGGTTCCTATCTTCGGTTCTAACTAAATTTGGATTCACAGGGCATATCCATAAGGCAATCATGGCACTATACTCCAACCCCTCGGCCAGGGTGTTCTCTGCCGACTCGTTATATTCTCCTTTCACTATTACCAATGGGACCAGGCAGGGTTGTCCCCTCTCCCTCCTGATCTTTAACCTGTTAATGGAAACACTAGCCCAAAGTATCCGAACAAACCCACTCATATCTGGCATATCGGTGGGAGGTCAAGAACAAAAAATCAGCTTGTTTGCTGATGACGTCATACTCATGCTATCCGACCCTTCCTCATCACTCCCTGCAGTCCAGGAGATGTTGGCTTGTTTTAGTAAAGTATCTTACTACAAAGTTAATGACACTAAATGCCATGTCTTAAATTTAGGAGTTAACACCCCCACTAGCCTTTTATTGTAACGACTTTACCCGTACTCATGGGCAGATCATAGCATTACTTACCTTGGCATCCAACTAACGAAATCCACTGAACATCTATTCCGTCACAATTATGTTCCCTTTCGTAGTAAACTCCAAACCGATCTACACAAATTGGCGCTTCAGGAACTATCCTGGACGGGCCGCTTAGCAGCCTTCAAAATGTTTCACCTGCCCCAACTCCTATATCTTTTCAGGACCCTGCCGATCACTATACTGACCAAATACTTCAAGTCTCTCCAATCTATCTTGTCCTCATACATATGGCATGGGAAGAGGGCTAGATGCGCACACTCCACCCTTATCAAACACCGTAAGGCAGGAGGTACGGGGTATGTGGACTTTCATCATTATTACCTGTCCTCGGTCCTTACCCAAACCAGAGACTGGTTCTTGCCTGTGCCACAAACACTGTGGGGTAGGTTGGAATCAGCTCTCCTCCCTCATTCCTCTCTGGCCTCGTGGCTGCTCTCTACCACATCCAAAACTAAACTTCCCTCCTTTGTCTCCCCCACTATGTCTGCCACTATCCGAGCATGGAACAAATGTATTCATACCTGCCGCGGGTACCCCGATAACACTCCTTTGAAAGTACCGATTGAAACTCTGCAATATAATATGGTTTTGACATCCTAAAAAAACTGGCGTGCAAAAGGCATATTATGTATCAACGATCTATTTACGAATGGTAAGGCTAAGTCGTTCCCCAATTTGCAAAAAGAATTCAACCTACCTAACTCTGACCTGTATCTATATATTAGAACTCGGCACCTCCTGACTACCTCTCCCCACTGGGATCGTAGCATACCTTTGTCCGCTTGGTCCTTTCTTAATAACCCCGCACCCACCCAAAAGGGCATTTCGCTCTTCTATAATGTACTTCAACAGAAGACCACCTTTTCAAAAGCGCCCGCCCTACTGTAACGGTATGCACCGTGACAGACTGAGATATTCCTATGTCTAGGGTCACCTTATGTCCACTAGGGCCATAGGGTGACAAAGAATCATAATTCATATATTACATGAGATGGGACATTATTAATACTTCATTTTAGGACTGAGATATCACAAGGAGTTCATGATGACATGACCAGGTCAACCAGACAGTGAGTCATACCTTTGTATAATAGGCTATTGAAATATCTTAAGGTGTTGGCTATTCACTGTAAAGACATTCCGTTGAAGGTGTTGATTGCACCCACTCTCACAAGACTCTGCCATTGTGTGATAAAGCTGTCTAGATAACTTATTCAACTAGATGTCTGTGTATTATTCAAGGTTAATTGAACCCTATTGATGATGCGGTGCCGTCATGTCTAGCTACCAATTAAAGAATTATCCTCAGTGAGTGAATAGGGGGGTGGGGACTACATTGTCCTGTGATGAACTGTATTATGCTTGAAACTGTATAAGAAGCTGAGAAAATACCAATAAATTGTCATATCTTTGGAAGCAAGTGCAGAGCTTGAGTCTCGTCTTGTTTATAAGAATTGATATGGATCGTGTATGCAATATTGTCGGAGTGTGTCAGATAAGCTTGTCGTGGGTGGATGGAAGGTCGTAAGCGGTGGTGACCGTTACATTTGGTGGCAGCAGTGGGATGATTCCATCTTCAGAAGGACGGCTACAAGGACACATGACAATGGAGACGGTGTATGAACGGATGAAGCTCTCTTCCCTCATGGACTTACTGGAGAGGCGGGGCAGACCGGCCAGCAACCGTAAGAAAAGGGACATTATTGCAGAACTGGTCGAAATGGATAGAGCTAAAAGGCCCGCCGTAAAGGACAGGACACCCGAGGAAGAAAGTTTTGATCGGGCTGTTAACCTAAGACTGGCACATTATGGTCCTAACCCTCCACCGGAGATCAGGGACCGAGTTATTGCGGCTCTGAATGCCACCTTGCTACAGAGAAGAAGTGCTGCAGCAGCTGAAGTCACAGCAGCACCAACTAAAGAGAGAGGAGAGGTACAGATACCAGTCTCCATGGAAGAGGAATTCCAAAGAAGGTTACAAGAGATGCGGATACAGCATAGAGGACCAGTATCAGAGGAGGTCCTGTTGGGATGGTCGGATGTGATTCGGTGCCAACTCTGGAAGGAAGCGTTAGCTCGGGAGCAGCAAAACCAAGGAAAGGTCCTGCCCTCCATCTATGCAAGGTACTGACCGCAGTATGACGTACGAATGCTGTTGTTGGGGAAACAACCGAAGCAGGAGTGGACAGCGGAGTTAAGCAGGCTGATCCGGGCAGAGATGCAGCTGGATGAAAGCTACAGAGCCCTCCAGTGGTATGTAGCCCAAGAGTGCCTGTGGCCAGCAGATGACAGCCCCACAGAAGGCCATGACTATGATGGCCTGGGATTATTGTATTGGAGGATGTCCAGTGATCCAGACTTCGGGGATGATCGGGAGTGGCGCTTGGAGGACATAATGGAGCACAGAGAGGAAAAATTGAATATCTCGGGAGGCCACTGGTCACAGGAAGATTTAGAATTTCTGGCCATTCAAGAATGGGAGCTGGAGGTCGCCTACAGACAGCTGCTAGACTCGGCTCAGCAGCAGGGTGGGGCTCCCATTGCCTGGGACTATAAGGGAAGTTCAGATGACAACTGTGAGCTCCTGGCTGATGAATCGGCAGTGGAAAAAATGGAGATTGCCATCCCTAAAGCCGAAGCGGATGGTGTGGAGTTCCAGAGAGCCGGGGCGGTTGGCCCCTCTCTCCAGCAACAAGCTGAGGTGGTAAAGCTTTTACCCCCAGCTGAATCACTGGCAACAGAGCAGGGTGCCCCAGGCCTCTGCTCCCAACTAGCAGAAGAGGGGGACCCTTTGGTAGTGGATGGGACTGTGGTCTCCACTCACAGCAACCCAGCGGAAAAGCTGGCAACAGAACAGAGGGTCACGGACCTCTGCTCTACACTAACGGAAGAGGGGGACCCTGTGGTAGTGGATGGGACTGTGGTCTCCACTCACAGCAACCCAGCGGAAGAGCTGGCAACAGAACAGAGGGTCACGGACCTCTGCTCTTCACTAACAGAAGAGGGGGATCCTGTGGTAATGGATGGGACTGTGGTCTCCACTCACAGCAACCCAGCGGAAGAGCTGGCAACAGAGCAGAGTGCCCCAGGCCTCTGCTCCTCACTAACAGAAGAGGGGGTTCCTGGGGTAGTGGATGGGACTTTAGTCTCCACTGGCACAACCCCAGAAAATGGTACAGGACTGGGACAGGAGGATGTCGGCTTTGCTTTGCAAGCACCGGGGGGTTTTCACCAAGCACCAGTGGATGGGACTTCAGTCTCCACTGGTATACCCCAGGAAGGGGGGGCAGTTGGCCCAGACCCCCAACAGCATGATGGACTGAGCCCAGCCACCCTGCCTTCTCTCCAGCGGCAGGCGTGTTCTCTGAGAGAGGCAGAGGATGGCGGGGTGAGTAATGCTCAGTTTGGAGCCATTTATTTGGGGTACAGTATGGATACCAGCATTGGAGGACTGGAACTACTGACGGACTTCGGAGTCAACCCGTTTGGGGTTCCCACCTGTGTCCGTCTCCCACCGAAAGGGGAGAGATGTAACGGAATGCACCGTGACAGACTGAGATATTCCTATGTCTAGGGTCACCTTATGTCCACTAGGGCCATAGGGTGACAAAGAATCATAATTCATATATTACAGATGGGACATTATTAATACTTCATATTTTAGGACTGAGATATCACAAGGAGTTCATGATGACATGACCAGGTCGGCCAGCCAGTGAGTCATACCTTTGTATAATAGGCTATTGAAATATTTAAGGTGTTAGCTATTCACTGTAAAGACATTTCGTTGAAGGTGTTGATTGCACCCACTCTCACAAGACTCTGACATTGTGTGATAAAGCTGTCTAGATAACTTATTCAACTAGATGTCTGTGTATTATTCAAGGTTAATTGAACACTATTGATGATGGGGTGCCGTCATGTCTAGCTACCAATTAAAGAATTATCCTCAGTGAGTGAATAGGGAGGTGGAGACTACATTGTCCTGTGATGAACTGTATTATGCTTGAAACTGTATAAGAAGCTGAGAAAATACCAATAAATTGTCATATCTTTGGAAGCAAGTGCAGAGCTTGAGTCTCGTCTTGTTTATGGGAATTGATATGGATCATGTATGCAATATTGTCGGAGAGTGTCAGATAAGCTTGTCGTGGTTGGATGGAAGGTCGTACGCGGTGGTGACCATTACACCTACTTAAGTGGGAAAAAGATTTAGGCACCACCCAACAATGTGCCAAAGCCTGTTCAGCCACATTTAAAGTTACCAGCTGCTCCATCCTCTGGGAACTCTCCACCAAAATAACACAGAGATGGTACCTAACCCCCGAGAGATTATCCAAATTCAGCGCCACACGGGATGATAGGTGCTGGAGGAACTGTGGGCACCGGGGGACCTTATTCCATACCTAATGGAGCTGCCCTAGACTATCCCAGTTCTGGATATCAATTTTCCACGTGCTCTCTGACGCTTCTCACTCTGTTATCGCCCCCCAACCTGGACTGGCGCTCCTGTCCCTCGACCTGGACCAAGTCCCACCCCAAGCCTGACATACCGTCATGCACATACTGCTGTCCGCTAGGCTCAACATCACTAGGAAATGGAAAAATTCCTTGCCCCCCACTGTAGGAGATGTTATTCAGACTACCCATCTCTACTGCACATATGAGAGAGTACTAGCATTCAGGGATAAACACAGAGATGATGCTACCAAAAAATGGCACTTGTGGTCATCCTGGTATGACAAAAATAGCAGGAATCCAATTACTTTACCATGAGTCCTTTGGAACAACTTTAGACACTTGAGGGAGATCCACCTCGGAGCTCAGGACACAGTCTTGAACCCGACTGGGGGTGTCTGGAGCTAGTGGTGGCCCTTCCCCTAAACTCACTTATCAATGGCACCTTAACCCATCCTCTGTTGCCACATGGAGGCTACTATCGAAATAAATATCCTGTTGTAGATAAATGACTACAGTTACAACTTATTGAAATAATGTGGTGTTGTTCCTACCGCCATGAATGTTCTTGCATAACCTTGATTCATTCACCACTATGATGTTTTGAGTGACGGCATTGCTCTGATGGCATTGTGTTTTATTACATAGTATTGCATTGTACTGCATTGTATTGCATTTTATAGCACTGTTACGAGAAAACCTTAATAAAAATCTATTGTTTAAAAAAAAAAAAAGATCCTGCAAGCAGCTTCTTTGAGGCACTTTAGGAATGGTGTATACACCGCTCCTAAAGCGCCCCTGCCCATTGAAATTGATGGGTAGTGCCTGCAAAGCGCTTCGGCATTGGCGCCTTTAAACCCTTTATTTGGCCGCTAGTAGGGGTTAAATGTACCTCTAAAATGACGGTGAAGTGCCACTAAAACTAGCAGTGCTTTACCGCTGATACCCCAGCACTGTCAGTGTAAAAGGGCTCTTGGTACATCTCATCATACATCACATCTGTAAATGGACTACTGAGGTGCAGGAATGGGCAGGGGCTGTGTATCCTATGCAATCTATCATGCCATAAAACATCTAGAGCAGGGGCAGCCCAGAGCAGGTATACCGCATGTGTAAAGAGATGTCAGGAAGAAGAGCGACCCTCCCCCGAGCACTGCCATGCTGGACGGGCTGCCTTATGCTTACACATCAGTTCTGGACGGCCACAAACAAGAAGAGAAGGCGGCAGGGGAGCCTGCTGGCACTTTACCACCCCCACCTCTGCAGGCGCCTGGGAACAAAGCACCCTGTGCACCTTGCTTAGGATCGGCCCTGATATGGAGTCATTGGATATCTGAAATCTTATTGGACGGGATGAAGAACAGGAGCAGAAATGGAACACCAGGAGGTCCCATCAGTCATGAAGAGACCCCGACCTTCTCTACACCAAGATATTTCCCACCTATACCTGGAATGTGTAGAATATACAATACATTACATACCGTCTAATATACGTGTCCAATCATAATCTTCAGAAGAGACATTCAGGACGGATGTGGGAAGACCTGGAAAGAGAATTCCGTCATCTCAGGATTTGTATTTCTCTACAAAATCTACAATTTATCTTTTCCTTCTAATGACCTTCAAATCTCTGAGTTCCAATTATCTGTCCGGTGTTTGTAAAAAGGATAAAAGTCAGAATGTGAGCGACCAATCGGCACTGTCCTCTCACCCAATAACATCAGAAATACGACTGACCCCAGAGGAGCGACCCAAAACCCCTCCAGGGGCCGATCATTCCCCTACAACCTCTGTGATGGAAGGTCACCCTACAATACTGAAATGGGGGTACTCACCCTCCCCCGTCTCATTGTCCTCTATGGAGAGTGAGGAGGACACACAATACATGATATCACCCTACAATACTGAAATGGGGGTACTCACCCTCCCCCGTCTCATTGTCCTCTATGGAGAGTGAGGAGGAGACACACAATACATGATATCACCCTACAATACTGAAATGGGGGTACTCCCCCTCCCCCGTCTCATTGTCCTCTATGGAGAGTGAGGAGGACACACACAATACATGATATCACCCTACAATACTGAAATGGGGGTACTCCTCCCCCGTCTCATTGTCCTCTATGGAGAGTGAGGAGGACACACACAATACATGATATCACCCTACAATACTGAAATGGGGGTACTCTCCCTCCCCCGTCTCATTGTCCTCTATGGAGAGTGAGGAGGACACACACAATACATGATATCACCCTACAATACTGAAATGGGGTACTACCTCCTCCGTCTCATTGTCCTCTATAGAGAGTGAGGAGGAGACACACAATACATGATATCACCCTACAATACTGAAATGGGGGTACTCTCCCTCCCCCGTCTCATTGTCCTCTATGGAGAGTGAGGAGGACACACACAATACATGATATCACCCTACAATACTGAAATGGGGGTACTCCTCCTCCATCTCATTGTCCTCTATGGAGAGTGAGGAGGACACACACAATACATGATATCACCCTACAATACTGAAATGGGGGTACTCAGCCCCCGTCTCATTGTCCTCTATGGAGAGTGAGGAGGACACACAATACATGATATCACCCTACAATACTGAAATGGGGGTACTCACCCTCCCCATCTCATTGTCCTCTATGGAGAGTGAGGAGGACACACAATACATGATATCACCCTACAATACTGAAATGGGGGTACTCACCCTCCCCCGTCTCATTGTCCTCTATGGAGAGTGAGGAGGACACACAATACATGATATCACCCTACAATACTGAAATGGGGGGTACTCACCCTCCCCCGTCTCATTGTCCTCTATAGAGAGTGAGGAGGAGACACACAATACATGATATCACCCTACAATACTGAAATGGGGGTACTCCTCCTCCGTCTCATTGTCCTCTATGGAGAGTGAGGAGGACACACAATACATGATATCACCCTACAATACTGAAATGGGGGTTCTCACCCTCCCCCGTCTCATTGTCCTCTATGGAAAGTGAGGAGGACACACACAATACATGATATCAGCCTACAATACTGAAATGGGGGTACTCACCCTCCGTCTCATTGTCCTCTATGGAGAGTGAGGAGGACACACAATACATGATATCACCCTACAATACTGAAATGGGGGTTCTCACCCTCCCCCGTCTCATTGTCCTCTATGGAGAGTGAGGAGGACACACACAATACATGATATCACCCTACAATACTGAAATTGGGGTACTCAGCCCCCGTCTCATTGTCCTCTATGGAGAGTGAGGAGGACACACAATACATGATATCACCCTACAATACTGAAATGGGGGTACTCACCCTCCCCCGTCTCATTGTCCTCTATGGAGAGTGAGGAGGACACACAATACATGATATCACCCTACAATACTGAAATGGGGGTACTCACCCTCCCCCGTCTCATTGTCCTCTATGGAGAGTGAGGAGGACACACAATACATGATATCACCCTACAATACTGAAATGGGGGTACTCACCCTCCGTCTCATTGTCCTCTATGGAGAGTGAGGACACTTGATATCACCCTACAATACTGAAATGGGGGTACTCCTCCTCCGTCTCATTGTCCTCTATGGAGAGTGAGGAGGACACACAATACATGATATCACCCTACAATACTGAAATGGGGGTACTCACCCTCCCCCGTCTCATTGTTCTCTATGGAGAGTGAGGAGGACACACAATACATGATATCACCCTACAATACTGAAATGGGGGTACTCACCCTCCCCCCTCTCATTGTTCTCTATGGAGAGTGAGGAGGACACACAATACATGATATCACCCTACAATACTGAAATGGGGGTACTCACCCTCCCCCTCTCATTGTTCTCTATGGAGAGTGAGGAGGACACACAATACATGATATCACCCTACAATACTGAAATGGGGGTACTCACCCTCCCCCCTCTCATTGTTCTCTATGGAGAGTGAGGAGGACACACAATACATGATATCACCCTACAATACTGAAATGGGGGTACTCACCCTCCCCCGTCTCATTGTCCTCTATAGAGAGTGAGGAGGACACACAATACATGATATCACCCTACAATACTGAAATGGGGGTACTCTCCCTCCCCCGTCTCATTGTCCTCTATGGAGGGTGAGGAGGACACACACAATACATAATATCACCCTACAATACTGAAATGGGGGTACTCACCCTCCCCCCTCTCATTGTCCTCTATGGAGAGTGAGGAGGACACACAATACATGATATCACCCTACAATACTGAAATGGGGGTA
Organism: Rana kukunoris; assembly: GCA_029574335.1. Taxonomy (NCBI): domain Eukaryota; kingdom Metazoa; phylum Chordata; class Amphibia; order Anura; family Ranidae; genus Rana; species Rana kukunoris. The sequence goes on along the minus strand of JAJQKJ010000541.1, from coordinate 31,594 downwards.
CTCTCCCTCCCCCATCTCATTGTCCTCTATGGAGAGTGAGGAGGACACACACAATACATGATATCACCCTACAATACTGAAATGGGGGTACTCTCCCTCCCCCCCTGGTAAGATGGCTCAGCAGGCTAATGCTCTGTTGCAGCAATCTGTGATCACCTGAGCCCTCAGGGTCACAGGTTCGATCCCGGCGGGGTCCACTCAGCCTTCAATCCTTCCGAGGTCAGTAAAATGAGTACCATTGATTTGGGTAATAGTGACTATGTTACTATATAAGCGCCTCGAGACCCGATGAGCTACAGCTTCGGCTGTGGCTTCAGAAGCTTGCCTGGCAAGAAGCTCGCCTGGCTTCATAGCTTGCCTGGCAAGTTAGGGTAAGACAGCGCTATATAAGACTTGCATTATTATTATTATTATTATTATTGTTCTCTATGGAGAGTGAGGAGGACACACAATACATGATATCACCCTACAATACTGAAATGGGGGTACTCATCCTCCCCTGTCTCATTGTCCTCTATAGAGAGTGAGGAGGACACACAATACATGATATCACCCTACAATACTGAAATGGGGGTACTCACCCTCCCCGTCTCATTGTCCTCTATGGAGAGTGAGGAGGACACACAATACATGATATCACCCTACAATACTGAAATGGGGGTACTCACCCTCCGTCTCATTGTCCTCTATGGAGAGTGAGGTGGACACACACAGAAGGATGAGAGGCAGACGGAGCTCCATCTCTGCACAGTGAAATCACCAAGAATAATGAAGAGACTTCTCTGTAGATGACGGGTTGGGTCCTTTATCTGAGTTGGAGGAGATGGCAGTTGGAGATTATCTCAGCACAGATTTGGTAATCTTCGGAAACATGATTTCCATACATGACAGCCAGCAGCTTTAAGCCAACTTGAAGCTGAAATAAATACCATTGTTGTATAGACATAAGGGCCCGGAGCCCAGACACCCTGCGCATGTCACAGTGGACAACGTCTTAAAATCCGGGAACATAAAAAAATATAATCTACAGAAACTGCTTTACTAAAACTCACTAATGATTTACTAACTGCTAAAACCAACGGCCACTTCTCCACACTCCTTCCCCCAATACTCCACACTCCTACTACTGGGCCCCTCTGCGGCCTTTGATACCGTTGACCACCCGCTCCTTCTCAATAAACTCCAACATTCTGCTCTATCCTTGTTCTCCTCCTACCTATCACAGCGCTCCTTCAGTGTTACCTACAACCTTGTCTCCTCCTCTCCATTTCCTCTTTCTGTTGGGGGTCCCCCAAGGCTCTGTTCTTGGACCCCTTCTATTCTCTACCTTCACCTCCTCCCGTGGTCATTTGATAACCGCCCACGGCTTCCAATACCATCTCTACTCTGATAGCACTCAAATCTGTATGTCTACTCCTCACCTCACTCCTTCAGTCTCCTCGCGCATTTCTAGCATGGGGGAGCTCATGTCGATATAGGGGGTGGGAGTGACACAGCCCCAAATCCACAATGGCTCAAAAGTGATATGGTCCAGAAATATTTAGACAGAATAAAGGTGGATAAAGCACCTGGACCAGATGGCATCCACCCACGGATCCTAAAAGAATTGAGCTCTGAAATTTCAAAGCCACTGTATCTAATATTTAGGGACTCATTAATGACAGGAATAGTACCACTGGATTGGCATAAAGCCAATGTGGTGCCTATATTTAAAAAGGGAACAAAGTCTTTACCTAGTAACTATAGACGTGTTAGTTTAACTTCTATAGTTGGGAAGATACTGGAACGTTTAATAAAAGACCACATGGATGAGTTCTTGCTGGAAACAAACTATTTAAGCAGCAGACAGCATGGATTCATGAAAGACAGAAGTTGTCAGACAAACCTGATTTCCTTTTATGAAGAGGTAAGTAAAACCCTGGACAGAGGTGTGGCGGTGGACGTGGTATACTTGGATTTTGCAAAAGCGTTGGATACAGTTCCCCACACACGGCTCATGTGTAAGGTAAGGTCTACAGGATTAGATATATCAGTTTGTAAATGGATAGAAAACTGGCTGAAAGACAGAATTCAGAGAGTCGTGGTTAATGATTCTTACTCTGAATGGTCCAAGGTTATCAGCGGTGTACCCCAAGGTTCAGTGTTATCAGCGGTGTACCCCAAGGTTCAGTGTTGGGTCCCTTACTTTTCAATATATTTATAAATGATATTGGGTCTGAGATCAAAAGTAACATTTCTGTTTTTGCAGATGACACCAAGCTATGCAGTGGAATAATGTCCTTACAGGATGTCTCCAATTTACAAGCCGACCTCAATGCTCTGTCTAATTGGGCGACTAAGTGGCAGATGAGGTTTAATGTTGATAAATGTAAAGTTATGCACTTGGGGGCTAAGAATATTCATGCATCATACATGCTAGGGGGAGTACAACTGGGGGATCTGTAGTGGAGAAGGATCTGAGCGTTTTAGTTGATCATAAGCTCAATAATAACATGCAATGCCAAGCTGCGGTTTCCAAAGCTTGCAAAGTCCTTTCTTGTATAGAGAGGTATGGACTCCAGAGATAGAGATATCATTTTGCCCCCCCCCCCCCCTGTACAAATCATTAGTAAGACCTCATCTGGAATATGCAGTCCAGTTTTGGGAACCAGTTCTCAAAAAGGATATCGGAGAACTGGAGAAAGTGCAGAGAAGGGCAACCAAACTGATAAGAGGCATGGAGGAGCTCAGCTATGAGGAAAGATTAGAGGAACTGAATTTATTCACTCTTGAGAAGAGGAGAATAAGGGGGGATATGATCACCATGTACAAATACATAAGAGGTCCATATAGTGAACTTGGTGTTGAGTTATTCACTTTAAGGTCAACACTGAGGACAAGGGGGCACTCTTTACGTCTGGAGGAAAAGAGATTTCACCTCCAAATACGGAAAGGTTTCTTCACAGTAAGAGCTGTGAAAATGTGGAACAGACTCCCTCCAGAGGTGGTTCTGGCCAGCTCAGTAGATTGCTTTAAGAGAGGCCTGGATTCTTTCCTAAATGCACATAATATAACTGAGTACTAAGTTTTGTAGGTAAAGTTGATCCGGGGTAAATCCGATTGCCTTTCGGGGGATCAGGAAGGAATTTTTTCCCCTCCGGTAGCAAATTGGATCATCGCTCTGCTGGTTTTTTTTGCCTTCCTCTGGATCAACTGTGGGTATGGAGTTGGGTGTATGGGATGTACTGTGTTTTACTTTGTTTTATTTTTATTTTTTTTTATGGTTGAACTGGATGGACTTGTGTCTTTTTTCAACCTGACTAACTATGTAACTATGTAGCTTACTGACATCTCAGCATGGAGGTCCCACCACTTCCATAAACGGAATCTCTCTAAAACCGAGCCGGTAATATTCCCCCCACCCGTGCCCCCCCTCCATGAATTTTCCATCAAAATCAATAATGGAACCATCAATCCCTCTATTCATGGCAGGGTACTCGGTGCAATTCTGGACTCTGACCCATCCTTTTAGCCCCACATCCAATAGCTGCCAAATTCTTGTAGACTTCACCACCGTAACATCTCTAAATTTCGCCCCTTTAAACAAATAATTCCACCAAACTTCTCATTCACTCCCCCGATATCTCTTACCATGACTTTTGCAACTCCCTTCCCATTGGCCTACCTCTCCATAGGCTCCTCCCCTCTTCAGTCTATCATGAATACTGCTGCCAGGCTTATCCACCTTACCAACCCCTCAGCGTCTGACAACCCTCCCTGCCAATCCTTACATTGGCTTCTGACGTGGAAGAATAGGTTGTATGCAGAGCACACATATCGTCTTAATGATACAGTCCTCATCAAAAGTTTAGGACCACATGCCTTTAACAGGCCAAATCTGGATTCATTGTCATTCTCTGTAGGTAGTCACACGTTGTGATGGCAAGGGCAAAAAAACTGCATAAGCAGGGTCTCTCATCAAGACACTGGACGATCCTCGACCCAAATTAAGGCCCTTACTGGTGCTGACTGCAGCCCCATAACCATCAGACGGCATCTGAGACTGAAGGGCTTCAAAAACAAAAAAACCTTTTCCAAATTTCTCGTCTCCTTGACTACTCGTTTGGTCTTTGCAAGAGAGCACCAAACATGGGACATTCAAAGGTGGAAGGAAGTTTTATTATCTGATGAGAAAAAATGTAACCTAGATGGTCCTAAAGGTTTCCAACGTTACTGGCATGACAAGCAGATCCCACCTGAGATGTTTTTTATGCCCCACAGTGGAGGGGGCGCCATAATGGTCTGGAGTGGAACAATGGATCTTCAGGAAGTGCAGGGGCGTCAAACGGCCGATGGCTATGTCCAGATGTTGCAGAGAGCATTCCTCATGACTGAGGGCCCTCGTATGTGTGATAACGACACAATGCCCGGAGGACAAGGGACTTCTTCCAGGAGAATAACATCACTCTTTTGGCCCATCCTGCGTGTTCCCCTGATCTAAATCCAATTGAGAACCTTTGGGGATGGATGGCAAGGGAAGTTTACAAAAATAGACACCAGTTCCAGACAGTAGATGGCCTTCGTGCGGCTGTCTTCACCACTCGGAGAAATGTTCCCACTCACCTCACGGAAACGCTTGAATCAAGCATGCCGAAACAATAACGGCGGAGCGACTTATTACTGAGTTCATGTTTGGAAGTTGGATTTCTGTTTGGGGGGGTTTAGTTTTTTTTTTGGAGGTGTGCTCTTAAACGTTTGATCAGCTGAAAAACAGCCCGTTTCAGTTTGTTTGTTGTTTTTATTAAATTGAATGCTCAAAAAATGTTTTATCTCACTCTCATTTCTTCTTGTTGCATGTTGAAGCTCTACTTGGAACCTTGATAAGATCCAACAATGTAAAAATAGGATTTTTTGCCATTTTTCAAGGGGTCTTCAACTTTTGATCAGGACTGTATAATGCAGCTTACCAATCATTCGATTTCCCATTCATCCAAAAACCGGACTGTTATGTTCATCTCAGCATCCCAGCACGACTGACTAGAGACCAGTCTGCCTCCATCTTTTATTAAATCCCCACAGGAAGTGATGTCACCATCATAAAAAAAAAAAGTTAACAGGAAGTGATGTCACAGCATGTCACCTTCACACAGGAAGATGACCATATAGGGCCAGATTCAGGAACAGTTACGCTGGCGGATCGAGTGATCCGCCAGCCTAACTGTGACTTTGAGCCGGCGTTTCTGTTTTCTGTAACCAGAAAACAAGAAACGCCGGGTTGAAGTTCCGATGCGAGCAGCGTAACTGAGTTTCGCCATCGCATCGTTACTTCAACTTAAAAATGGCGCCGGGGGCGTTTCCCGCCGATTTACGCTCAAAAAATATGTTAATGAGCGGAAATCGGCAATTCACGATCGAATTCCGGCGCGACGCAATGACGATACGACGTTTCCGGACGGGATACGCGGCGCATAGATATACCTACATGGGGTTGGAGTATCCTATGTTAGGTATAGGCGTCGTCATCGCGTCGGGAAAAAAAAAAAAAACGTCGCTTGCGTAAAACGGTCATGAATGGGAATGTGACGTCATTGACGTTCATTCACAGATTTTGGAGCATGCGCACGGGGATGTTTTGACACTCGACGCATGCGCAGTACGTTGGCGTAGTTAGCATACTACACGCCCCGTACCCGCTAAATTTGAATTCCGCCGGCTCATTTGTGATGCGCTGCCGCAACTTTAGGAGCAAGTGCTTCGTGAATGACAGCACTTGCTCCTAAAATTTCGGCAGCGCAACGCAAATGAGAAGCGTTACTCCAGAGCAAAGATGCTCCCATCTACCTGAATCTGGCCCATAAGGATCTGACCACAGGATAACCCTTCCAACAGGGTCATTTAAATACATACAACAACCAATGAACACAGTTCCTGATGAGGGGAGCTTATCTGCAGGTGTATGCTCATGTCACCACATCAATGTTGATCAGGCATATAGAGGCGACAGGAGCGTACATTTCGATAATGCGTTTTTTAGAGAGGAATCATCCCCCCGCGCAAACATCCGTGTATCACACAGGGGCCCTTTCGCTGGCAGACATCCCCACTCCACAAACTCCTCTCTCCAAATCAGGAAGTTTATCTCAACCAGCGTCAGTCCGCCCCAGTCCCCCAGTCAGCTCTTTAGAGCGGGGTGTGGGAGAACTAAGACTGGGTGACACTGTGACAATACATATTAAACACATCTTCATAAAATTTCCACGACACTTCCACTTGCCCCATGAATTAAATTCAAAATACTAACTACAGCATATACAGCTGTTTCCAACTCTGCCCCGAACTGCATCACCAATTTGTCTCCAAATATCACCCAAAACGTCCTCTCCGCTCCTCTCAATCTCCCTTGTCTCCTCCTCCCATGCTCATCTCCAGGACTTCTCCAGAGACTCTCCCATCCTCTGGAACTCTCTATCTCAGTCTGTCCGGCTATCTCCTACTCTGGCTGCCTTTTTAGGCAATCCCTTCTTCTTGTCAGGGAAGCCTATCACACCTCCAACTAATCGTTTATCACTTCCTTCAGCTCATTCATCATAGTTATAATCTTGTGTACCTCCTGCCCCACCCTATTAGATTGTAAGCTCTTTCGAGAAGGGCCCTCTTTACGCTCATGTATTTTATTGTATTGTCTCTGTAACGGGAGGGCTGTGGGACCCAGAGGCTCTTGAAGGGTGTGGGGAACTCCTGTGTCAGCTTCACCAGCGATGACTCTTGTGCCTAAAGTCATCCTGTGTCCGCTAGGGGCATAGAATGACTGAGAAATTATATCTTGGATTACATGAGATGGGACAGTAATGATAATTCACAATCTATTGCAGGATATCTTGAAATATTACAGGTTGTTGATTCTAAACCCAACCGGTCAATAGAAAGAGTGATTCATTCAATGTGGGAACACGGACTGTTTAGGTGTTTAATGTAGTCTGCTACTGTCATGTAAATAAACCATTTTCTGGCTCTCGAGAACCTTTCATTGTGTGATGCTAATTGACACTGTATTGTGTGAATTTCTATTGATGATAAGTGTGTGTTGTTAATTAGCACAGTCTAAAAGGTCAGATGTCTGCCTGTCAGCTGTAGTTAATTAGCATGTCAATTACCGGTATGTCCACTAAAGAAATGTGTATTGTATAGCAGGTGAGAAGAGCTTATCTCTGAGTCACCTTGTCTGGGTAAATGATTAGTAATTAGCTCATGTAGATTATCTCGGAGGCAGGATGTCTGTCTCCTAAAAGATGTGTATTAAGCTCCTTGTGTCATGTTGTGGGTGGAGTGCCTGATGGATATCGCGGCCGCTAGGCACGCGCATCGGCATCTCAGAGATGCTGCGGGCACGCGCGCGCGTCGCTGGCGGCGCTCGCGCGCCCTCCAGTGGCCCGGAGGAGCGGATGCCATAAAAAGACGGCAGTTTAGAGAATTAGAACCACCCTACAAAGTCGTACGGCCGTCAGGAAGTGGTTAAGGAACCCTTCTCGCCAATATACGTCAGCAAAATGGCACGGCTGGGCACATCCACGTACCTGTACGTGGCCCTTTAAGCCCAGCCGTGGGGTCGCGGGTGCGTGCACGCGACCCGATCGCTGCTGGAGTCTGGCGATCGGTCCCCGGAGCTGAAGAACGGGGAGAGCTGTGTGTAAACACGGCTTCCCCGTTCTTTACTGTGGCGCCCGCATTGATTGTGTGTTTTCTTACATAGGGAATCACAATTGATGATGTCACACCTACAGCCACACCCCCCTACAGTTGTAAACACACATTAGGGAACACATAACCCCTTCAGCGCCCCCTTGTGGTTAACTCCCAAACTGCAACTGTCATTTCCACAGTAAACAATGCAATTTAAATGCATTTTTTTTCTGTGAAAATGCCAATGGTCCAAAAAATGTGTCAAAATTGTCCGAAGTGTCCGCCATAATGTCGGAAAAACAAAAAAAAAAAAAAACGCTGATCGCAGCCATTAGTAGTAAAAAATAATTAATAAAATGCAATAAAATTATCCCCTATTTTTGTAAGCGCTATGGCTGGATTCACAAAGCACTTGTTAGTGCAAATGTATCTTACATACCCCGGCGTAGCGTGGGCGCATTTTTTGTCTGGACGCATGTTGCTTCTTCCATTGATTAGCCATTCAAATATGCAAATGAGGAAAATACGCCAATTCAGAAACGTACGTGCGACCGGCTTCGATTCCCAAAGGGCAAAAAAGAAAAAAACCCAGAGGAATAGGGGGGGGCACGAGTCCAAAAGGCAAAGGCCGTAATAGGCACAGGTATTTTTAACTTAAGTGGTGTCCCTTTATCTGAAGATGAGACACGTGTGCTTGACAAAGGCCTTAGGTTTTCCCCTATTCGTAACCTCGACAAGTTTCAGACATACATTAATGTTCAGAAGTATGTTCGGGTTTTAAGCATGAAGAAGTACTTGTAAGGACCATAGGGTTCTGACCCTTCGCCCTCGGTCGGGTGCACCCTTCGGTTTAGTCTGAGTGTGAACCTTCGGCTAGCCGGACAATCAAATCAACCAATACGGATTGAATGGGTTCAAAATAGATTGTGTATTCAAAATCGACAGCGTATACAATTTACAGCCTTAAACCACAAAATGTCCCTTATACCTCCCATATCCCAATATCCAATCAACTATCCAGTCTATAAAAATTCCCCACTTACCAGCAAGATGTCATCTCCATTGTCTCAGGATGTGTGGCTTACACCTGGCAGGTGTCTATACATCTCTAATTCTACAATTCAGCACTTCTAGACTTCTGGCCGCACACAACATTTGCAAGATAAGATCTCGTGGTTACACAACACCTTCAAAAAACATCTCCTAACAGTTTAGGTCATTTTCCAATGTAACTATTGCATGTAATTGCATTTCTGCTGTATATGAAATAAGCTGTATATGAGACAAGCTGTATATAAGACAAGCTGTATATGAAACAATCTGTATATGAGACAAGCTGTATATGAGACAAGCTGTATATGAGACAATCTGTATATGAAATAAGCTGTATATGAGACAAGCTGTATATGAAACAAGCTGTATATGAGACAATCTGTATATGAGACAAGCTGTATATGAGACAAGCTGTATATGAGACAAGCTGTATATGAGACAAGCTGTATATGAGACAAGCTGTATATGAGACAATCTGTATATGAGACAAGCTGTATATGAGACAAGCTGTATATGAAACAAGCTGTATATGAGACAAGCTGTATATGAGACAATCTGTATATGAAATAAGCTGTATATGAGACAAGCTGTATATGAAACAAGCTGTATATGAGACAATCTGTATATGAGACAATCTGTATATGAAATAAGCTGTATATGAGACAAGCTGTATATGAAACAAGCTGTATATGAGACAAGCTGTATATGAGACAATCTGTATATGAGACAAGCTGTATATGAGACAGGCTGTATATGAGACAAGCTGTATATGAGACAATCTGTATATGAAACAAGCTGTATATGAAATAAGCTGTATATGAGACAAGCTGTATATGAGACAGGCTGTATATGAAACAAGCTGTATATGAAATAAGCTGTATATGAGACAAGCTGTATATGAGACAGGCTGTATATGAGACAAGCTGTATATGAAACAAGCTGTATATGAGACAAGCTGTATATGAGACAGGCTGTATATGAGACAAGCTGTATATGAAACAAGCTGTATATGAGACAATCTGTATATGAAATAAGCTGTATATGAGACAATCTGTATATGAAATAAGCTGTATATGAGACAAGCTGTATATGAGACAAGCTGTATATGAGACAAGCTGTATATGAGACAGGCTGTATATGAGACAAGCTGTATATGAAACAAGCTGTATATGAAACAAGCTGTATATGAAATAATCTGTATATGAAACAAGCTGTATATGAGACAAGCTGTATATGAAACAAGCTGTATATGAGACAAGCTGTATATGAGACAAGCTGTATATGAGACAAGCTGTATATGAGACAAGCTGTATATGAGACAAGCTGTATATGAGACAAGCTGTATATGAGACAAGCTGTATATGAGACAAGCTGTATATGAGACAAGCTGTATATGAGACAATCTGTATATGAGACAAGCTGTATATGAGACAAGCTGTATATGAGACAAGCTGTATATGAGACAATCTGTATATGAAACAAGCTGTATATGAGACAAGCTGTATATGAGACAAGCTGTACAAGAGACAAGCTGTATATGAGACAAGCTGTATATGAGACAAGCTGTACAAGAGACAAGCTGTATATGAGACAAGCTGTATATGAGACAGGCTGTATATGAAACAAGCTGTATATGAGACAAGCTGTATATGAGACAAGCTGTATATGAGACAAGCTGTATATGAGACAATCTGTATATGAAACAAGCTGTATATGAGACAAGCTGTATATGAGACAAGCTGTACAAGAGACAAGCTGTATATGAGACAAGCTGTATATGAGACAGGCTGTATATGAAACAAGCTGTATATGAGACAAGCTGTATATGAAACAAGCTGTATATGAGACAGGCTGTATATGAGACAAGCTGTATATGAGACAAGCTGTATATGAAACAAGCTGTATATGAGACAGGCTGTATATGAGACAAGCTGTATATGAGACAAGCTGTATATGAAATAATCTGTATATGAGACAAGCTGTATATGAAACAAGCTGTATATGAAATAAGCTGTATATGAGACAAGCTGTATATGACACAAGCTGTATATGAAACAGGCTGTATATGAAACAAGCTGTATATGAGACAAGCTGTATATGACACAAGCTGTATATGAAACAGGCTGTATATGAAACAAGCTGTATATGAGACAAGCTGTATATGAGACAAGCTGTATATGAGACAAGCTGTATATGAAACAAGCTGTATATGAAACAAGCTGTATATGAAATAATCTGTATATGAGACAAGCTGTATATGAGACAAGCTGTATATGAGACAAGCTGTATATGAAACAAGCTGTATATGAGACAAGCTGTATATGAAACAAGCTGTATATGAAATAAGCTGTATATGAGACAAGCTGTATATGACACAAGCTGTATATGAGACAAGCTGTATATGAGACAAGCTGTACAAGAGACAAGCTGTATATGAGACAAGCTGTATATGAGACAGGCTGTATATGAAACAAGCTGTATATGAGACAAGCTGTATATGAGACAAGCTGTATATGAGACAAGCTGTATATGAGACAAGCTGTATATGAAACAGGCTGTATATGAAACAAGCTGTATATGACACAAGCTGTATATGAAACAGGCTGTATATGAAACAAGCTGTATATGACACAAGCTGTATATGAAACAGGCTGTATATGAGACAAGCTGTATATGAGACAAGCTGTATATGAGACAAGCTGTATATGAGACAAGCTGTATATGAGACAAGCTGTATATGAAACAAGCTGTATATGAAATAAGCTGTATATGAAATAAGCTGTATATGAGACAAGCTGTATATGACACAAGCTGTATATGAAACAGGCTGTATATGAAACAAGCTGTATATGAGACAAGCTGTATATGAGACAAGCTGTATATGAGACAGGCTGTATATGAGACAAGCTGTATATGAGACAAGCTGTATATGAGACAAGCTGTATATGAGACAAGCTGTATATGAAACAAGCTGTATATGAAACAAGCTGTATATGAAATAATCTGTATATGAGACAAGCTGTATATGAGACAAGCTGTATATGAGACAAGCTGTATATGAAACAAGCTGTATATGAAACAAGCTGTATATGAAATAAGCTGTATATGAGACAAGCTGTATATGAAACAAGCTGTATATGAAACAAGCTGTATATGAAATAATCTGTATATGAGACAAGCTGTATATGAGACAAGCTGTATATGAGACAAGCTGTATATGAGACAGGCTGTACAAGAGACAAGCTGTATATGAGACAAGCTGTATATGAAACAAGCTGTATATGAGACAAGCTGTATATGAGACAGGCTGTATATGAGACAAGCTGTATATGAGACAAGCTGTATATGAGACAAGCTGTATATGAAACAAGCTGTATATGAAACAAGCTGTATATGAAACAAGCTGTATATGAGACAAGCTGTATATGAGACAAGCTGTATATGAGACAAGCTGTATATGAAACAAGCTGTATATGAGACAAGCTGTATATGAGACAGGCTGTATATGAGACAAGCTGTATATGAAATAATCTGTATATGAGACAAGCTGTATATGAGACAAGCTGTATATGAAATAAGCTGTATATGAGACAAGCTGTATATGAGACAAGCTGTATATGAAATAAGCTGTATATGAGACAAGCTGTATATGAGACAAGCTGTATATGAAACAAGCTGTATATGAGACAAGCTGTATATGAGACAAGCTGTATATGAAATAATCTGTATATGAGACAAGCTGTATATGAGACAAGCTGTATATGAGACAAGCTGTATATGAGACAAGCTGTATATGAAACAAGCTGTATATGAAACAAGCTGTATATGAAATAATCTGTATATGAGACAAGCTGTATATGAGACAAGCTGTATATGAGACAAGCTGTATATGAAATAATCTGTATATGAGACAAGCTGTATATGAGACAAGCTGTATATGAGACAGGCTGTATATGAGACAAGCTGTATATGAAATAATCTGTATATGAGACAAGCTGTATATGAGACAAGCTGTATATGAAATAAGCTGTATATGAGACAAGCTGTATATGAGACAAGCTGTATATGAAATAAGCTGTATATGAGACAAGCTGTATATGAGACAAGCTGTATATGAAACAAGCTGTATATGAGACAAGCTGTATATGAGACAAGCTGTATATGAGACAAGCTGTATATGAAATAATCTGTATATGAGACAAGCTGTATATGAGACAAGCTGTATATGAGACAAGCTGTATATGAGACAAGCTGTATATGAGACAAGCTGTATATGAAATAAGCTGTATATGAGACAAGCTGTATATGAGACAAGCTGTATATGAAACAAGCTGTATATGAGACAAGCTGTATATGAGACAAGCTGTATATGAGACAGGCTGTATATGAGACAAGCTGTATATGAAACAGGCTGTATATGAGACAAGCTGTATATGAGACAAGCTGTATATGAGACAAGCTGTATATGAGACAAGCTGTATATGAGACAAGCTGTATATGAGACAAGCTGTATATGAGACAAGCTGTATATGAGACAAGCTGTATATGAAATAAGCTGTATATGAGACAAGCTGTATATGAGACAAGCTGTATATGAAACAAGCTGTATATGAAACAAGCTGTATATGAGACAAGCTGTATATGAGACAGGCTGTATATGAGACAAGCTGTATATGAAACAGGCTGTATATGAGACAAGCTGTATATGAGACAAGCTGTATATGAGACAGGCTGTATATGAGACAGGCTGTATATGAGACAAGCTGTATATGAGACAAGCTGTATATGAGACAAGCTGTATATGAGACAGGCTGTATATGAGACAGGCTGTATATGAGACAAGCTGTATATGAGACAAGCTGTATATGAGACAAGCTGTATATGAGACAGGCTGTATATGAGACAGGCTGTATATGAGACAAGCTGTATATGAGACAGGCTGTATATGAGACAGGCTGTATATGAGACAAGCTGTATATGAGACAAGCTGTATATGAGACAAGCTGTATATGAGACAAGCTGTATATGAGACAAGCTGTATATGAGACAGGCTGTATATGAGACAGGCTGTATATGAGACAAGCTGTATATGAGACAAGCTGTATATGAGACAAGCTGTATATGAGACAAGCTGTATATGAGACAAGCTGTATATGAGACAAGCTGTATATGAAATAAGCTGTATATGAGACAAGCTGTATATGACACAAGCTGTATATGAAACAGGCTGTATATGAGACAAGCTGTATATGAGACAAGCTGTATATGAGACAGGCTGTATATGAGACAAGCTGTATATGAAACAGGCTGTATATGAGACAAGCTGTATATGAAATAATCTGTATATGAGACAAGCTGTATATGAGACAAGCTGTATATGAGACAAGCTGTATATGAAATAATCTGTATATGAGACAAGCTGTATATGAGACAAGCTGTATATGAGACAAGCTGTATATGAAACAAGCTGTATATGAAACAAGCTGTATATGAAATAATCTGTATATGAGACAAGCTGTATATGAGACAAGCTGTATATGAGACAAGCTGTATATGAAATAATCTGTATATGAGACAAGCTGTATATGAGACAAGCTGTATATGAGACAGGCTGTATATGAGACAAGCTGTATATGAAATAATCTGTATATGAGACAAGCTGTATATGAGACAAGCTGTATATGAGACAAGCTGTATATGAGACAAGCTGTATATGAGACAAGCTGTATATGAAACAAGCTGTATATGAGACAAGCTGTATATGAAATAATCTGTATATGAGACAAGCTGTATATGAGACAAGCTGTATATGAGACAAGCTGTATATGAAACAAGCTGTATATGAGACAAGCTGTATATGAAATAATCTGTATATGAGACAAGCTGTATATGAGACAAGCTGTATATGAGACAAGCTGTATATGAGACAAGCTGTATATGAAATAATCTGTATATGAGACAAGCTGTATATGAGACAAGCTGTATATGAGACAAGCTGTATATGAGACAAGCTGTATATGAGACAAGCTGTATATGAAATAAGCTGTATATGAGACAAGCTGTATATGAGACAAGCTGTATATGAAATAATCTGTATATGAGACAAGCTGTATATGAGACAAGCTGTATATGAAATAAGCTGTATATGAGACAAGCTGTATATGAGACAAGCTGTATATGAAATAAGCTGTATATGAGACAAGCTGTATATGAGACAAGCTGTATATGAAACAAGCTGTATATGAGACAAGCTGTATATGAGACAAGCTGTATATGAGACAAGCTGTATATGAGACAAGCTGTATATGAGACAAGCTGTGTATGAAACAAGCTGTATATGAGACAGGCTGTATATGAGACAGGCTGTATATGAGACAAGCTGTATATGAGACAAGCTGTATATGAGACAAGCTGTATATGAGACAAGCTGTATATGAGACAAGCTGTATATGAGACAAGCTGTATATGAGACAAGCTGTATATGAGACAAGCTGTATATGAGACAAGCTGTATATGAGACAAGCTGTATATGAGACAAGCTGTATATGAGACAAGCTGTATATGAGACAAGCTGTATATGAGACAAGCTGTATATGAGACAAGCTGTATATGAAACAAGCTGTATATGAAATAATCTGTATATGAGACAAGCTGTATATGAGACAAGCTGTATATGAGACAAGCTGTATATGAAATAATCTGTATATGAGACAAGCTGTATATGAGACAAGCTGTATATGAGACAAGCTGTATATGAAATAATCTGTATATGAGACAAGCTGTATATGAGACAAGCTGTATATGAAATAAGCTGTATATGAGACAAGCTGTATATGAGACAAGCTGTATATGAAATAATCTGTATATGAGACAAGCTGTATATGAGACAAGCTGTATATGAGACAAGCTGTATATGAGACAAGCTGTATATGAGACAAGCTGTATATGAGACAAGCTGTATATGAAATAATCTGTATATGAGACAAGCTGTATATGAGACAAGCTGTATATGAAATAAGCTGTATATGAGACAAGCTGTATATGAGACAAGCTGTATATGAAATAATCTGTATATGAGACAAGCTGTATATGAGACAAGCTGTATATGAGACAAGCTGTATATGAGACAAGCTGTATATGAGACAAGCTGTATATGAGACAAGCTGTATATGAGACAAGCTGTATATGAAATAAGCTGTATATGAGACAAGCTGTATATGAGACAAGCTGTATATGAGACAGGCTGTATATGAGACAAGCTGTATATGAAACAGGCTGTATATGAGACAAGCTGTATATGAGACAAGCTGTATATGAGACAGGCTGTATATGAGACAGGCTGTATATGAGACAAGCTGTATATGAGACAAGCTGTATATGAGACAAGCTGTATATGAGACAGGCTGTATATGAAATAATCTGTATATGAGACAAGCTGTATATGAGACAAGCTGTATATGAAATAAGCTGTATATGAGACAAGCTGTATATGAGACAAGCTGTATATGAAATAATCTGTATATGAGACAAGCTGTATATGAGACAAGCTGTATATGAGACAAGCTGTATATGAGACAAGCTGTATATGAGACAAGCTGTATATGAGACAAGCTGTATATGAAATAATCTGTATATGAGACAAGCTGTATATGAGACAAGCTGTATATGAAATAAGCTGTATATGAGACAAGCTGTATATGAGACAAGCTGTATATGAAATAATCTGTATATGAGACAAGCTGTATATGAGACAAGCTGTATATGAGACAAGCTGTATATGAGACAAGCTGTATATGAGACAAGCTGTATATGAGACAAGCTGTATATGAGACAAGCTGTATATGAAATAAGCTGTATATGAGACAAGCTGTATATGAGACAAGCTGTAATGAGACAGGCTGTATATGAGACAAGCTGTATATGAAACAGGCTGTATATGAGACAAGCTGTATATGAGACAAGCTGTATATGAGACAGGCTGTATATGAGACAGGCTGTATATGAACAAGCTGTATATGAGACAAGCTGTATATGAAACAAGCTGTATATGAGACAGGCTGTATATGAAATAATCTGTATATGAGACAAGCTGTATATGAGACAAGCTGTATATGAAATAAGCTGTATATGAGACAAGCTGTATATGAGACAAGCTGTATATGAATAAACTGTATATGAGACAAGCTGTATATGAGACAAGCTGTATATGAGACAAGCTGTATATGAGACAAGCTGTATATGAGACAAGCTGTATATGAGACAGGCTGTATATGAGACAGGCTGTATATGAGACAAGCTGTTATAGACAGGCTGTATATGAGACAGGCTGTATATGAGACAAGCTGTATATGAGACAAGCTGTATATGAGACAAGCTGTATATGAGACAAGCTGTATATGAGACAAGCTGTATATGAGACAAGCTGTATATGAGACAAGCTGTATATGAGACAAGCTGTATATGAGACAAGCTGTATATGAGACAGGCTGTATATGAGACAAGCTGTATATGAGACAAGCTGTATATGAGACAAGCTGTACATGCTGATATATGATATATGTAACCGATATATGATATTTAACCACTTCCCGACCGCCGCATGTAGATATACGTCCACAGAAGGGCAAGTACAGGCAGATAGATGTAAATTTACGTCCCTGCCTTTGCGCGGGTCGGGGTCCCTTTGGGACCCCCCGCTACATGCAGTGGTCGGAAACCCGCGGGGAGCGATCCGGGACGAGGGCGCGGCTATTCGTTTCTAGCCGCCTGCTCGCAATCGCTCCCCGGAGCTGAAGAAGAGGAAGAGCCGTATGTAAACACACCTTCCCCGTGCTTCACTGTGGCGCCTGCATCGATCACGTCATCCCTGTTATAGGGGGAGGTGATCGATGACGTCGCACCTACAGCCACACCCCCCTACAGTTGTAAACACACACAAATCCTACAGCGCCCCCTGTGGTTAACTCCCAAACTGCAACTGTCAGGCCCCTTTCACATTTATACGACTTGTCTCACGATTTTTCTACTACAAAATGGTATGACAATTCATTCTCCGATTTTCAATGAACACCATTCATACTGGCACGACTTTAAGTACTGCCGACTTCAAAGTAGTCCCTGCACTACTTTGGTCCGATTTTGATGCCACTTACACAGGCATTCATTGAAAACGCTGCCGCGAATCGCGGGAAAATCGCGCGACTTAGAAGTCGTACAAGTGTGAAAGGGACCTCATTTTTACAATAAACAATGCAATTTAAATGCAGTTTTTGCTGTGAAAATGACAATGGTCCCAAAAGGTGTCAAAATTGTCCGAAGTGTCCGCCATAATGTCGCAGTCACGAAAAAAATTGGCACCATTATTAGTAATAAAAAAAATTAATAATAAAAATGCAATAAATAAAACTATCCCCTATTTTGTAAACGCTATGGGCCAGATTCACGTAGTCCAGAGCATCTTTGCTCTGGAGTAACGCTTCTCATTTGCGTTGCGCTGCCGATTTTTTAGGAGCAAGTGCTGTCATTCATGAAGCACTTGCTCCTAAAGTTGCGGCAGCGCATCACAAATGAGCCGGCGGAATTCAAATTGGGCGGGTACGGGGCGTGTAGTATGCTAACTACGCGCGATCCCGCCGCCGACGTACTGCGCATGCGTCGAGTGTCAAAACATCCCCGTGCGCATGCTCCAAAATCTGTGAATGAACGTCAATGACGTCACATTCCCATTCATGACCGTTTTACGCAAGCGACGTTTTTTTTTTTTTTTCCCGACGCGATGACGACGCCTATACCTAACATAGGATACGCCAGCCCCATGTAGGTATAACTATGCGCCGCGTATCCCGTCCGGAAACGTCGTAACGTCACTGCGTCGCGCCGGATTTCGATCGTGAATTGCCGATTTCCGCTCATTAACATATTTTTTGAGCGTAAATCGGCGGGAACGCCCCCGGCGCCATTTTTAAGTTGAAGTAACGATGCGATGGCGAAACTCAGTTACGCTCACCGCATCGGAACTTCAACCCGGCGTTTCTTGTTTTCTGGTTACAGAAAACAGAAACGCCGGCTCAAAGCCACTGTTACGCTGGCGGATCACTCTATCCGCCAGCGTAACCTTTGCTGAATCTGGCCCTATACATTTTTCGCAAACCAATCGATAAACGCTTAATGCGATTTTTTTTTTACCAAAAATATGTAGAAGAAAACGTATCGCCCTAAACTGAGGAAAAAAAATGTATACATGTTTTTGATGTAATTCAAATTGGAAAGGACGTGGGCGTGTTCCATTTAAATGAGCCGTGACCCCATGCAAATGAAGGGCCGGCCGGATTGCGCATGCGCACATGAAGCAGACCATGGTTAGCACCTCTCTGCCCATGCTCAGAACTCGGAACGGCGCAATCAGTGAGATTGGAACTAGGCCCGGGCAACTTAGTGAGTTACGCAGAGAGCTTAAATAGACCGAGAGAAACGCCCTTCCTTTGCAAAAGTACATCCATTTGTTTCCCTTCCTACAGCAAGGTGATTTTGTTCTGTTGTTTGTGGGTTTGTGACTTGTCTTGGAGATATTTGTTTGACTGTTTTGGATAGTGTTTTTTGGTGACTTTTTTGGTGAGTGATTTTTGGTGTCTGATTTTTGGTGATTGTTTTGGTTCCAGTTTGTGAGAACATGACTGAGAGGAAGAGAAAGTTAAATTTCTCTTTGCGGGAGAAGGAGAGTGCCAACACCACCCCGGCCAGGAAGGCTGAGATATTGCAGAACATCGCCGACGAGGTAAACTCGTTGGGGGGGGGGGGGGGGGAGACCCGGACACGCCAGGGGATCCAAAAGAAGATCAATGATCTCCGGCGTGTGGTCCGTAGAAAGCTGAGCAAGATTGCCGTCCCATGACAGGGGCACTGGAGGGGGCCCACCATGCCCTGTTAGGCTGACTGAGGAGGAGCGTGCAGTGGCCCAGACCTTCAATAGGCAGCAAGTGGAGGGGCTGCCTGGCTTTGACTCCATTTTTTTCTATCTGGTGTGTAGCATGTGTGGGGGGGGGGGAATATGTGGCAAGTGTGTGGATCCTCCAAACTGTGAATGTTTTGTGTCATCCACAGATGTGCAGGAGGGTGCAGGGCCATCTGGCCTGTCCGCACCATCCCCGGGACAACAGTCGAAGGAAGACCCCCAGACAAGGCCGGAGTCCTTTGAGGAAGTTGAGGAGGAGGAGTTTGAGTTGGAGGAGGAGGACATGTCAGGGAATGACTTGTTAATTTTGGAGGAGTGTTCCCCTATGGCTGGCAGCAGCCAGGCCTCCATCCGGGGTAGCCCCTCCCACTCCTCCCCCAACAGGGCCCCCCTCCCAAAGGGCTCCCCTTCTCCCCGGCCACAAGCCTTATCTGGAGGCAGGAAGGCAACCCACAAGACTAGGGGGGTGGCCGAGGTTCTGCCTGCCAACCTGAGAAGGGACCAGGCCCTTCAGACCCGCCATCTGGGACAGGTCAGCCAGATCTTTGGGGCGGATGGAGGAGAGCCTGTTCTCCATAAAGGATTCAGTTGGGGACATGGCCTGCAACTCCCTGGCTCTGATCAATTGCCAAAATGAACAGCAGGCTACCACAGCAGGCATTGGTCAGGATGTGCGGGCCCTCGATCAGGATGTGCGGGCCCTCTATCATGATGTGCGGGCCCTCACCCAGGCTATCCAGGCCAATACAGAAACAATCAATGCTGGCCTGACTCGCATTGCCGTGGCCTTGGAGGGCAGGCCGCCAGTTGGGCAGAGACCAGGGGATGCTCCTCCTTTCCCCGGATTACCCCCCCCAAGAGTCTCCCCTGAGAAACCGGGGCCGTGGCCGCCCCAGGTGTGGGTCACGGCAGGGGCGGTAGTTTTTTTTGTCTTTTCAGATTTTTTTTTTTTTGCTGGTCATTTTTTTTTGGTGCTGGGCAATTTTTTTTTTTTTTTTTGGTTGGGGAATTATTTTTGAATGTGGGGATGACATTCCTGCCGGAAAGGGGTGTCACCCTCATTTGTGGTGAAGAAGGGTTCCCCAGGACCAGGGAGAAGTGATCCCCAGGTCCGTGTGAATGGTGTATGAATGTACAGTGACATAATTGGAGCCTTGGCGTGGCGTTGCTGCTCACAAGTCCTGCATGGTGGGCTTGTGCCAATCCAATGTGATGAGGATGTGGGGTGTGTGTGCTAAGGACCACAGTGGTGTGCATGCATGCATTATCATTGTGCCATGATTAATGTGTGTGTTTAACGTGCAAAGATGCCCAATGTGAGCTGTCTCCTGACTGCTCTTCCCTCAGCAGACGGGGTATCCTTGGTTAGGGGGGATTGTCTTGTTTGGGGGTCAGGTCATCATGCATGTCAATCTCCAGGCCCTTTCTCATGGCGTAGTTGTGCAGAATGCAACATGCACCGATGATCTGGAACTCGAAGTTTGGGGAATACAACAAGGTACCCCCAGACTTATCCAGGCATCGGAAACGTGACTTCAGGAGGCCAAAGGTGCGCTCCACCACTGCACGGGTTTTGGCGTGTGCTTCATTGTATCTTTGCTCTCCTGGGGTTTGGGGGTTCCGGATAGGAGTCATGAGATGGGGTCCCAGTGGATATGCAGAGTCACCTGTAAGGGAAAACACAGGAGGATGTTAGTCATGCATGTGCCCCTTGTGATGTGTGCATCATGGGAGGGGATAGTCATGCCTGCCACCCATGTCACTCACCAACCAGCCAGGTGTCCCCATACATGTTCTGCTCGAATTCCGTTGGGATGGGGCTCTGATTGTATATGTAGCTGTCATGGCTGGACCCGGGGTGTTTGGCACGGACGTGCCATATGAGGCGTTGGGCATCGGCTATCACCTGTACGTTGATGGAGTGCCAATGCTTCCGATTGCCGTAAATGTGCTCTGTCTCACGGGCGGGCTGGGGTGCCACATGTGTGCAATCAATGGCCCCCATGGTGCGTGGAATCTGGCAATGCTGTAGAAATCTGTCATTGCCTTCAGCCGCAGCTCTTCAGTGGTGGGTCTGATGAAGTGGTGGGACATGCGTCTGAGGATTGCAGGGACAACCTGGTGCACACATCTGCTCATGGAGGACTGTGACATCCCAGCCACCACTCCACTTGTACGCTGGAATGATCCACTGGCAAGGAAATGGAGTGTTGCCAGGACCTTCACCAGTGGCTGCACTGCTTGTGAGCGGTGTGTTGGGCTGGTGATGTCCTCCTGCAGGGTTGTGGTTAATTCCAGGATGGCATCAGGGCTGAATCTGAAGATGCGATACACCTCAGAATCACTCATGCCAAACAGGTCTATGCGGGTGCGGTATATCCTCTCCCGTGCCCTCCTCCGTGCCCTCCTCCGTGCCCTCCTCCTTCTGCACTCCTCTAAAGTCAGTAGTATAGCTATGAGCATGAATGCCCCTGGCATGTTGGCATACAGATTGTTGTCCTGCAAGTGTGGCTGCTCAGCTCGTCCCTAACGGTGTTGTTTTAGCTGACATGTAGACGGATTGTCTAATTTTAAACCTGCTTTTATATGGCCTAATATTAGACCGGATGTGCAGCTGATGCGCACAGCGCGTAGCCTGCGCCGCACCAACTTACTTTTGTGGATCGCACATTTGCATATTTGCCTAGCAAATCAATGGTTTTGCACGCACCATGCGCCGGTCTATCGAAATTACACCGATCGCAAAAAAATAGATTTCATTCGTACATCGTTTTGGGGATACGGTGCATCAATAAGCAGGCGCATATTTCCAATTACGCAGGCGCATCTTCTGATCCAGCGTAAGTGCTTTGTGAATCTGGCCCATATATTTAACTAAACAGTTTTTTCTTTTAAATCCAGTATTACAGCAGGAGTTCAGCAAAACTTAAACCCCTTTAGTTCCTTCTTTTCCCGGGGCCCAAGTGGACCTGAGGGTCCCCAAACAGAACATTTTACCCAAATACATAGTCAGCCTCCCAACTTTGCAAATATATCTCTGTTCGTCAGCAACAAACAAAACATTGATGAATAAACAACATCACATCATCAACACTTCGCAATTGAAATTCTGGGAATTCAAAAAGTATAAACACTGTGTTTCCCCCAAAAATAAACCTACCCTGAAAATAAGACCTAGCGCTATTTCCCAGGAGGGCTGCAATATAAGCCCTTCTCCAAAAATAAGCCCTAGTTTGAGGTGATTGTGTGATTTTTAGGGAAACGCAGTATAATCCTGTTACGGCGGTGTGCAGTGTGTCTCTAGCGGTGTCAGGTGCCTTTAATACAGAGCGGCGCTCAGCTGATCTCCCCGCTGGTCTCCACTTCTCTCGCCTGTCTGCGTGGGATCTTGGCCCCCCCCCTTTACAGATCTTCGGCGGGTCACTGAAAGTACCGTACAGTGCGGAGCCTCTGCAATCAACGTGTGCGGTATGCAGCACGGATACTCCGGTCTCTTCTCCTGCCTGTCCCTTCACAGAGCTTCGGCGGGTCACTGAATCTACGGCGCAGAGCCTCTGCAAACAACATGTGTGTGGTATGCAGCATGTATACTCCGGTCTCCACAAGGTATTTACAGCTTGTTTTCCTCACATGCTGGTGTGCCCTCTTCCCTGCTTCGAGCATTGTAGAGGGAGGGGGGGCTGGGGTCCCTCGCTGGTGGCTGGGAGAGGTGGAGGAAGGCTGAGGTGATTAGCAGGGGCACAAACATTCTGTATTGTGTGCTACTGTAAAAGAAATAATTTGGGCATTTTAAGTTTGTTCAAACTGGGGGATTCCTGACAGGCAGGGAGAGAGCGAATATATTAAGACCTACCCCGAAAATAAGCCCTACTGGGTCTTTTGTTGCCAAAATGAATATAAGACCCAGGCTTATTTTCGGGGAAACACGCCTGTTAAGCCCTGTACACACGACCGTTTGTCCGATGAAAACAGACCATCAGAATCAAGTCGACGCATGCTCGGAAGCATTGAACTTCATTTTTCTCAGCACGTCGTAGTGTTTTACATCACCCGTGTTTTGGCACGGTCGGATTTTTGACCGATAGTGTGTAGGCAAGACTGATGAAAGTCTGCTTCATCGGATATCCGACAAAAAAAATCCATCCAATGATTAACTTTGAACTACGCACATCTGTATTCAGTTCCACCCATAATGCTTCAGCCTCATCACACACTCCATCCACCACCAGGTCCTCTTTCACGCTTGCTTTGAGGTCACTTCTCACATAGAGACAGACCCCAAGAGAGCATAGCCAGGAATATTAATAGCCCAGTCATGTGAGGATTGAAGCCAAGTTTCAGCAATACCGATTACATCATAGCTCTCCTCATGCACCAGAGCTTCCAACTCACCTGTTTTGCTTGGAAGGCTTCTGGCATTGGTGAACAAACACTTCAATGTATTGTTACATTTTTCTCTGGTGTTTTTCATATAATTTTTAGTAGTGCAAATGGCACTATAGTTTCCAATGGCTCTTTACAACATGAGAACTTTCTTGTCACCTGCCATAACCCCACCTCCATCTATCCCCATTCCACTCTCCATTAATGTCTGACCCCTAACTGACCTGTGTGCCCGATGTAATTCTAGTTTACCCCCCCCCCCTCAAGTCTAGTTTAAATACTCCTCCAGCATTCCCATAAACCTCTCCCCCAACACAGCAGACCCCCTTCTATTCAAGTGCAAACCATCTTTAGCATATAGGTTGCACCCAATGAAAAGTCATCCCAGTGCTCTAGAAACCCAAATCCCTCCTTCCTACACCAGGTCTTTAGCCATGCATTCAGCTCTCTAATCTCCCCCTGCCTTTCCTGTGTTGCGCATGGCACAGGCAATTAGGGTGACCCCATTTCCAAACTACCATTCAGGGACACCCCCCCTTCCCAAAAATCAGCTTGTGGTGTAACGAATCACGGCACAGTGATTGGACACAAGAGGCGGGATTTATGATTTCTCCAATCACATGCAGGGGGGGGGATTGTACTCCTCCAGGCATTCCCGGCCATGACAAGTACTGTCAGGGAGTAAAGCAGTGATGTGGAGGTCTTTTTTGGGGGCATCAGATTGGCCCGGGGGCGTGGCTGTGTCAGTTTCAATGGCAGAGCAAAAGAGGGATGGTGGGAGGTAATTCAGGGACGGTTTGATTCCACTTTATTGAACAATTAAGAAAACACTCTATTATTATTATTAAGTTATTATTAAGTTCTCCTTCTAAACTCCGAAGATGGACACTGACCATGCTGTCATTTTGGGCAAGGCTGATAAGGCTGCATTGATGGGCATTTAGGTTTTTTTCTTGGACTTCCCTCCTAAACTTGGGGTGTGTGTTATACACTGATAAATACAGTGGGCCAGATTCAGGTAGATGGGCGTATCTTTATTTTGGAGTAACGTTTCTCATTTACGTTACTCTGGCGAAACCTTAGGAGCAAGTACTGTTATTCACAAAGCACTGGCTCCTAAAGTTGCGGCGACATAGCGAAAATGAGCCGGCGGAATTGAAATTGGGCGGGTAGGGGGCGTGTATTATTATAACTAGGCGCGATCCCGCGGCGAACGTACTGCGCATGCGTCGACTGTCAGTGCGCATGCTCCAAATTCTGTCAGGGAACGTCAATGACGTCAATCCCCATTCACGGACGTTTTACGCAAACGACGCGAACATTTTTAAATTCGACTCGATGACGACGGCCATACTTAACATAGGATACTCCACTAGGGGGCTTGTATTTCTTTACGCCGCGTATCTCTTACGGAAACGTCGGAAAGTCACTGCGTCGGGCCCGAATACGATCGTGAATTGCCGATTCTCGCTGATTAACATATTCTCGGCGTTAATCAGCGGGAACGCCCCGAGCGCCATTTTTAAAATTGCAGTTCCGATACGACGGCGAAATACAATTACGCCGCTCGTATAGGAACTCCAACCCGGCGTTTCTTGTTTTCTGCTTACAGAACACAGATAAGCCGGCTCAAAGTGAGAGTTATGCTGGAGTATCACTGATACTGATCACTGATCACTGATACTCCAGAGTAACTCTACCTGAATCTGGCCCAGTATATATTTTTGCCTATTATATAGGATTACACAACCTTAACCACTCACCAGTCCGAGGCCTTACATTAAGGCCGTAGGATTATCTACTTACCATTATGCAGGTTAAGGACCTTGCCCCTTTTTGCGATTCGGCACTGTGCCGATTTAACTGATAATTGCGCGGTCGCGCGATGTGGCTCCCAAACAAAATTGGCGTTCTTTTCCCCCCACAAATAGAGCTTTCTTTTGGTGGTATGTGATCCCCCCTGCGGTTTTTATTTTTTGTGCTATAAACAAAAATAGAGCGACAATTTTGAAAAAAATGCAATATTTTTTACTTTTTTCTATAATTAATATCCCCAAAAATACATAAAAAACATTTTTTTCCTCAGTTTAGGCCGATACGTTTTCTTCTACATATTTTTGGTAAAAAAAAAGCTGCAATAAGCGTTTATCGGTTGGTTTGCGCAAAATGTATAGGGTTTAAAAAATAGGGGGATAGTTTTATTGCATTTTTCTTAATATTTTCCCTCAGACATACAATCTATTTTTTTTTATAACAACATATTTCATTATTGCTGTATTTAATGCTCTTATCTCTGAGCCGCCTACGGACATCATTGAAGGTTTTTCTCTTCCTCTCTTTCTGTCAGGTGTTGCCATATTTGAGTGTGGGATGCTTGCGGGCTTCAGAAAGAATCCTGCCCCTGTACCAATAGTTAAGGAAGCAGACCAGAAATGGCCTGGGAAGATTCCCCGTGGGCACCCGATGGGCCCTTTCAATCATGTAAGTAGGAGGAACATCCGTAAGGCCCAGGAGATTTTTAAAGAACTCCTCTGCAAATTCAGCTGGGTGATTCCCTTCCTCTCTGTCAGGCAGACCCAGGACTCTGATATTACTGCGCCTTAGTCGGTTTTCAGCGTCGTCTGATTTTGCGACAAGGGACTGTACTGTGCGCTACATTATTAAAGATAAAAGGTATTTTCCCGGTTTTAAAAAAAGTGCTATATTTCGAATTGATATAATTGTCCTGGGCTCCAAAGTGTTTAAAAAATGGCATTATGGTTTTGTAGAACAACCTAGAGTGGTGTTTTATGTAGGAAACAAAATAGGATTTTTATAACAGCTTACATGTAAAAATCCTTTTTCTTGGAGTACATCACGGGACACAGAGCACCATAGTCATCACTATGTGGGTTATATGCCATCTTCAGGTGATTGGACACTGGCATACTCAAAGAAAGGAAGTCCCCCTCTATATAACCCCTCCCATACAGGGAGTGCCTCCGTTTTTTGGCCAGTGTCTAAGGTGTCATTGTAATGGCACCCCAGATGGGTCAGGGGTTAACGCCATTTAGAATATTCCCTTTCCGAACACAAGACAGCTATCGACATTCTTCCTAATAAGGAGAC
The DNA here is from genome assembly GCA_029574335.1 of Rana kukunoris. NCBI lineage: Eukaryota > Metazoa > Chordata > Amphibia > Anura > Ranidae > Rana > Rana kukunoris. The sequence goes on along the minus strand of JAJQKJ010000541.1, from coordinate 4,440 downwards.
ACGGCTCTGTTTGTAGGTTTCCAGCAGGTCTGACAATCTTTATTGAGAAAGCAGGCTCCAAAAGAATACTGCAGTATCCAAATGAACAATGACCCAACTCCACCCACAACATCACACATTGGTTACCTAACGATCCCACCAATACACATCATCCTCAATATATCTCTTAGCAGACACACTGACTCCGGGACCTGACCTAATTTACATGAGCTAATTAACTACAGCTGATGACTCAGACACATGACCTTTAGGCTTCCCAGTCTGTCTGTCTGCTAACTTACAATACACATTATCATCAACACACCTTCACAGGGTCAATTAGCACAAGCCACAATTAGATGCAGAGCAGCCACACTAGAATGAGCCACTATTCTAATATGGCATATGTACTGGGAGGGGGCCCGTGGAACCCAGGAGCTCTTAGAAAGTATAAGCCAGGAAATAATGGACATTAAGAATATATCTTGGATTGCTTTAACATGGGTCTGTAATCCCCAATATATTCCAGGATATTTCGAACTATTACTGGTTATTGATTCTGAACTCAACAGGTTAATTGAAATATGTCATCACCTCCAGCTACCTGGCTGTTGTGTACTATAAAGCTTGCTGTGGTAATTAAGTCTGCTACTGTGATTTAAATGAACCTAGGATGGCTTCTAATGATCTTGCATTGTGTTGTGCTAATTGACTCTGTATTGTGTGAAGGTCTATTGATGATAAATGGGTATTGTGAGTTAACAGACAGCCTAAAGGTCGGGTGTATGAATTGTCAGCTGTAGTTAATTAGCTCATGTAAATCATGTCAGAGCTGGAGCCAGAATGTCTGACTAAAAGAAGCTGACTGTGCAGGCGCCGTATATAGCCGCGTCACGCCCTCCGGAAAAACCCGAACTAGGACCGGCTCCTGGGTCTGTGCGCAGGCGCCGAGAAGAGCCGAACGTTAATCGGCTGTTTCCGGAAGGCGTGACGCCTTATAGCGGCGACATACCACGGTGCGCACGAAATGAAATGATTTATTATAAAGTAAGTACATGCATTAAAAAAAAAAACAGCATACTGGCGCTGATGCCAGTATGCTGGATGGGATGAAACAAAGTGGTTTTAAGGGTGGAACTCCGCTTTAAGTCCTCCACAGCAAAAAAAATTCAATAAAGAGAATAAAAAAGGAAATAATAATCTCTGATCCCGGTGATCCGATTTGGAAGTTTATTATGAAGAGAAGAATTACAAAATAAAAGTGAAGATCAGAAACTAGAGAGATCAACACAATGAATGAATTTCCAAAATACATTTTACATTTTAAGACATTTACATTGAGAGTTTGTACAAGCAACACAGATAACAATTAAGGAATGCGAACAGGCAAAAAATTTGTGGGAAGACGCGAACCCCGTTAAAGTCTATGGGAAACGAACATGAAAAATCAAAAGTGTGAATTTTAAAGGCTAATATACAAGTTTTTGTCCTAAAAAGTGTTTGGGGACCCGGGTCCTGCCCCAGGGGAGTGTTTGGGGACCCAGGTCCTGCCCCAGGGAAGTGTTTGGGGACCCAGGTCCTGCCCCCAGGGGAGTGTTTGGGGACCCGGGTCCTGCCCCAGGGGAGTGTTTGGGGACCCGGGTCCTGCCCCAGGGGAGTGTTTGGGGACCCGGGTCCTGTCCCAGGGGAGTGTTTGGGGACCCGAGTCCTGCCCCAGGGGAGTGTTTGGGGACCCGGGTCCTGTCCCAGGGGGAGTGTTTGGGGACCCGGGTCCTGTCCCAGCGGGAGTGTTTGGGGACCCGGGTCCTGCCCCAGGGGAGTGTTTGGGAACCCGGGTCCTGCCCCAGGGGAGTGTTTGGGAACCCGGGTCCTGCCCCAGGGGAGTGTTTGGGAACCCGGGTCCTGCCCCAGGGGAGTGTTTGAGAACCCGGGTCCTGCCCCAGGGGAGTGTTTTGGGAACCCGGGTCCTGCCCCAGGGGACATGTATCAATGCAAAAAAAAGTTGTGATTTTAATAATGCTTAAAGGGGAGTTTCAGGCTTTTTTTAATGTTTATTTAAAGTCAGTAGCTACATAAAGTGTATCTGGGGGCTTTTAATGCACTCACCTGCTCCACGGTCCAGCGTGGTCAGGTGCATACTTTGGCCAATCATCAGACGTCAATGATCTCGCAGTGCATTATGGGGCGCTCACATTTTCTGTGAATGCCCCATAATGTTCCCTTTGCAAGAAAACGAACACCCAATGTTTGAGTCGAACCTACGTTCATCTCTAACCGCGGGCTCATCCCTGATAACAATGATGAAAGACATTCATTTCTGGTATTGTGGAATGCTGACCATGACCCTGACGTTGAAATTCCTCTCTGTACAATATTAGGATACAAACCATCTCTCTACAGACTGATGAACAACACGATCCAAGGACATTCTGACGACACATTCTAAGGACTGTCATGCATGGTTGGGATTGTGGACCCTCCATGCAGTGTGTAAGCTGGATAGCAGTATGGTCAGAGAGGTCACTCATGCAGGCTACCGCTGGCCTAGAGTACAGGGAAGCATAGAGAAGAAGATCTGGGAAAAGCACAGAATACAAGGCTCATAAGGATGGAAGGAGTTTAGTGCAGCACTGGGGCGCTGGTCTTAGCAGGAGACAGGAGTATCTTAGCAGCAGTGGGATGCTGAGCTTATAGAAACACAGAGGCACAATGTATGAATATTGAAACACTGGATGTACAGAGATCACACTGGGAGACACTGGGAACACTGGGGTACAGAGATCACACTGGGAGACACTGGGAACTCTGAGTGTACAAAGATCACACTGGGATCATTGGGGTACAGAGATCATATGTGAAGACACTGGGAAGACTGGGGGTACAGAGATCACTCTGGAAAACACTTAGACAACTGGGTGTACAGAGATCACACTGGGAGACACTGGGACCACTGGGGGTACAGAGGTCACACTGGGAGACACTGGGACCACTGGGGGTACAGAGATCACACTGGGAGACACTGGGACCATTGGGGTTACAGAGATCATTCTGAGAGACATTGGGAACACTGGAGGTACAGATTTTATTGGAAACACAGGGGTACAGAGATTACACTAGAAGAGGCTAGGAACACTGGGGGTACAGAGATCACAGTGGAAGAGGCTGGGAACACTGGGGGTACGGAGATCACAGTGGAAGACATTGCAAATATTGGAGGTACAGAGATCACACTGGAAGAAGCTGGGAACACTGGGGGTACATAGATCACAGTTAAAGACATTGCAAATATTGGGGTTACAGAGATTACACTGGAAGAGACTTGGAACACTGGGGGTACAGAGATCACACTGGGAGACATTGCGAATATTGGGGATACAGAGATCACACTGGGAGACATTGCGAATATTGGGGATACAGAGATCACACTGGGAGACATTGCGAATATTGGGGATACAGAGATCACACTGGGAGACATTGGGAACACACAGTAGAAACAAGGTGGATCCAGCTACAGGAACGATAAGAATATTGGGGTTACTAGGAGTCTGTAAGAATGTAGTAGGGTGGCAGTGACAAGGAGTTTTTAGCAACACCTCCTGTTGTGGAAATTTGAAGATGTATGTAATATGTATTGTCATAATGGCACCCAGTCTTAGTACTTCCGCAACCTGCTCTAAATAGAGCTGACTGGGGCAGTCTGAGGCTGGTTGAATCTCGTCTGGTAGTAGAAAATGTCTTGAGGTTGGAGTGTGATGTTTGGGGTGTGGGCGTATGTCTACCAGCGAGGGGCCCTCTGTGCATTTAGCACCAACGATCGTTGAGGGGGGGGGGTGTTCACTTCGCAAACATACTAGTGGTTATGAACAGATGTACGATCTTATCTGGGTCATGTCTGATCAGCAGGATTTGGGGTTTGTAGCGTACGCCTGTAAATAGCCTCCATTCGGCCTTAATAAGGGTATAATCTGGATATGCATTATTCTATGGAATGGCACAGCTTAAGGATTCTATCAGCGTTTAATATGAGAGCTTGTGATCGGTTTTGGGTCAGGGGGACACATGCACTCCCTGCCCAGACACGCCCATAAGACTTCAGCCAGCATTGTATGTATTCTATTCATTGTATTCTATTCATTGTTTTATATTCTATTCATGTATTCTATAGGACTTCCTGTCAGAAGGAATGTCCTTATATGGTGTTTGCTGTGTTGAGGGGACATCCTGTGATGACCACTCCCATGGGGGAGGTGATTAACTGGTGGAGGTGGAGTGATCACTTCCTGTTTGTGTAAGAATAAATGAGCTGTGATAAGCCATGAGTCGGGCAATGATGGTGATGATGGTGACTTGACAACAAGCTGGTTGTGATGGTCTGTTACTGAATGGATGGGCAGGGAATGCATGGTTGGTGAGTTTAACTTATTTAGCTTAAAGATGGCTTATTTCACTAAGTCGGATTGT